>ML781873.1:744631-759702 GCA_009831015.1 Picea engelmannii | reverse complement strand
ATATATATATATATATATATATATATATATATATATATATATATATTTGAAATAAAGGTTCCTTGAAAATAGGACAAGGAATCATAGACATTAAACATTAAAATTAAATAAACACAATCTCCTGACATCCAGCATAGTTGAAGATGAAAATTTCTGAGCACATGAAAATAAAGAGAACTAATTTTGCATTCCGAAAACAGGGTTACAAGGCACCATTGAGATTCTTCCCGAAGTAGTTCTCTTTGAAATTTATCAAAAAATAATAATGTCTATTACATATTCCTTGAAATTTAAATGTGTTTGTCATATAGACTGGGATTGGAGCTCCTGCGGACCATAAAATAAATATGTACAAGAAAAAGGACTGTAGAAAGAAGAAGTGGGTGACAGTAGAGAGCAAGACCTGAAAAGAAGAAATTGGAAGTTATGAGTCTTTGGTTAGACATTTCTATTTAAAGAGGTGGAATAACTGGATTGATAAACAAAGTAGGATATGATCAGTATAGACTTACTATGATGGTATCTATCTCCCCCTTTGTTATTTGCTTGTTGATGTCTTTTTATTGTTGTCGTCGATGACTACTCGTATCATGCCAACCGCTTGTTGTCCTCCATCGGTGAGCTTGTCGATTGCCCTTTGGAGCCATTCTTCAATGTAGCTTCTCATGTGGGCCATGTTGATCTCATCTCGGATTTTTGTGTTGAAAAACTCATTTTCTAATTCTCTTAGATTGATAGAAAGATTACGTAGAGCCTGATCAATTTCTTCATTTTGTATCGAATAGTAGACTAGCCAGTTGTCCACGTCATCTTCACCATATTCAAGGATGTTGTAAAACTTTTTTAAAGACAACCCCTTCAAAATATCAACTTGTTCATCGAAGGCTTGCTTGGTTAAAGACAAGGAGTTGACGATTAAGTTGGGGTCTTGGACCTCGTTGGTACTGTCGACTAAGTCTATTTCGATCATCTTTCTGAATAATTATTCTTTCTTTGATATGGCTTGTTCACATAATTTGACAATGATATGTAGGTTCTTCACTTCTCTTTCCAACATGCATTTAATTGATTGATCTGGTTTTGGGAGGGCAGATCTTCTTGTCTTCTTCTCATATCTCTCATGTTGATGACATGGATGCCAAAAGGGATGACTGTCTCTAGATAGAAATGTTTTTCATTTTTTAAATCCTCCTGCAAATGTTCATGCAAATCATGTGCCCTCGTTCCAAGGGAAACCATACTTTGTGATGTTTCTGAGGCCTGAGTAATTGGCTCCATTATTTTCTTGATAACCTCTCCACATAGCCTCTACACTATGTGAGGAGGATGGAGGATCCTTTTAACTTGGTTGCAGGGGTGGAAGGCATGGTTATTGCTAAAGTCATGGAAAGCAATGGGATAGGAATCAAAGCTTTCTCCAATTCCTTGAGTCGGTCCTTCAGTCTGGCATTCTTTGCCTCAATGCCTCCAATGGAATCATCAAGAGCATCTCTGGTTGCTCAGTGAAGTCAGGATATTTGGGACGACTGCATGTTCCTAAGGTTAATCTATGAACAAGATTTCCCTTTCTTATTTCTTACATATCTCTTTTCAATAATTAAATTTTTAGATTCAATGTCAAAAACAGTGCTTTGGAATACAAAGGATTCATCTTCGTCAAAAATTTGGGTCTCAACTATTTCCATTGAGGGATATGGTGGATCGCATCCTTGGGCCGATCAACTTTGTGGGATATGTTATCCAGATTAATCTCAATTTCTATGTCTTCACTTTCAATTTCGGGCTCTTCTGCTTGCCCTACAACGTTTTTTCTCTTCTTCCTCATGTGAAGCTTGTGAGAACTATCAATTTTATAGTGAGGAGGGTTCTTATCTCCTCCTTCGTTTGAAGAATTTTGGGTTTCTTTCTTACTTGGGTGGGTTGTTGGAGAGAGACTCTCAGATGTCGTACTCTTGGTAGTGGTAGACAGGGATTAAACACTCTTCTCAAAATGGCATTTTCTCTGTTGTTTGTACAATTCAATGGTGCTTTGTAATGTCTCTAGGTTGTCAACGTTAGGAGCAGGAGTGTTTTCATCATTGTTTATGTCTTCGTTCAGACGTGTCTGGATAAAAGAATTGTTGAATCCAACTGCTAGTAAATGTTCTAAAAAAATCTCATTAGGGTCGAAACCTCTTAGCCTTTCATCATATCTTAGGTTCAAGTTGTTGAAATGGCTTGCGAATTTTTCAATCTTGTTGATGTTCCTAAACACGAAGTCCCCGACTTTCCAAGGCAGAGGAATGAACTAATTTTTTCTCTTATCATGGAAAAAATGCAACTAGTAGTTGTATTGTCTTTGTATTTTTGTAACAATCATTTTGTCTGTAATGTGACATGGAAGGAAAGAAGGATTTTCCTTGGAGCCAAAAATCATTATCACACTGTAATTCTTCATTTGTTCAAGTGTCCCCTTCCTGTCCAAAAAATTGGTTGCCTGGTAAGACATGCAGGGAGCATCATTTCCTAACAATAAATCTTTGAAAACTGAGACAAAGTCATTAAAAACCTCATAAAAACAATGGGAGGTCTTGTGCCTCCACAAGGCCTGGTACCATAAGGTTACTGGTTCAAATTCACAATTTACCTTCTTGAACACAGATAGTTTTGGAAACAAACAAAAATGCGCTATCGCGAAAACCAAGTAGGATGACATATAAAATTTCTTCTCATCTTTGAATCGTGACAATTGGGAACAGATTTAAATGGAAATTAGCTTCCCCCAATAAAAAATGGTTTGTTCATTGACTATGAAATACAAAATATAAAGAATCATGAAGGAAATACTTGTTGTGGATTCCTACCCTGTTATTCTTGTAAACATCTAGGCAACTTCCCGGAATGGATTTCTAAATGAACTAACCTGCAAGCTTATGATATCTTGAGGAACTGTCGTTGAGTATTCCAGGACCTCGAGCAAGAGGTCCAACCCGTTATCATTTTTTTTTAGGAACTACTTGCAGTCTTCTCCTATGAAGGTCAATGTTGTCTACAACAATCTTAACATCTTGCGAAAGACCTCAGGTGACAAAGAAACAGGAGAGTGGTCCCATAGTGGAATAATAATTTGGCCTGAAATATATATCTCGGCGCACCAAGAGACCACCTCCTTACAGTCAAAAACTTCATGGACACAACCTGCAAGAGAAATTCCAGAGGTCCAAATTACTTCACTCTGGGCATAAGGGGATGAGTAGTAAGAGTATGCCCTGGACCACTGAAAGTTTTGGTCCTCACGCCTGAAGATGTTCACTGTATCTCCACAAAACTATTGTCAAGTTGCTGCCATAAGTTTACGAGAACGTTCGTTTTCCTCAAATGATGTTTGAAGTGAACAGTTAGAGGGGATAATATAACCCTCCACAAATCTTGGTCCAATGTGTGTGAATGGTAGATCACCTCAAGCCTTTCGCTCATTAATGACAATCTCTATGGTTGTTGCATGATGACATGTTAGCATTAAAGCTTAGTAATTGCATACTTAGAAGTGTGAAGGTGGAGGGTAAAGCGAAGAGCAATTAAGGATTGGAGGTTTCATGAACCCGACGACCCATGAAAGACATTCAATGATGTTTGAAATGAACACTCGGAATGGATAATATAACCCTCCGCAAACCTTGGTTTAATTCATATTAATGGGAGATCTCCTCGATCATTTCGCTCATTAATGACAATCTTTACGGTTCCTACATGATTAGTTGTTAGCATTAAATCTTACTATTTGCATATTTAGAAACAAGTGTGAAGGTGGCGGGGATGGGGAAGAGAAATTAAGGAATGGATAAGTATGAAAAGCGGTCGGTCGGGCTTCAAAGTAGGGTTACAAGGGATACTCACAAGAGGTGAGGGCATGACGGTCAAATTGTATGTCTTAGAAATTGTGAGTGAAAAATGCGTAAAACGGAAGAGGGCATGATGGGGCAGTCCAGTGATCAGTTTTTATATCATGGAACTCCAAGTGTTGTTTGCAGGTCGCGGAACAATGGGAGCGCAATCTTGAGCCCGCCTGTCCGACAACCCGAAATTGAAAAAGTGGCTAAGTATGGAATAATGAAACAATCAGTTGGACTCGTTTTCGCTAATATATTGAAATTTGTAATAGATATCCCATTACCTGGAAAGATCTAATCTTCATGTTTATGGAAACATTGTGTAGGGATAGTCAGTGTGACTGTCTCCTCAAGCCTTTTTCTTATTAATAAAAATATTTACGGTTGTTGCATGGTGAGATGTTAGCATTAAACCTTAGTTATTGCATACTTGGAAAGAAGTGTGAATGTGGCAAGCACATGAAACATCAATTAGGAATTGGATATTTTGTGAACCCACCAACCCAACGATCTGTGAAAGAGATTTCGAGAAATGGCTAAGTATGGAAAGCTGTCAGACAAGATTCAAAATAAGGTGACAAGGGTTCCCCATGAGACGTGAGGCCCCGAAGGTCAAATTGTATGTCTCAAAATTTTTAGTGCAAAATGTGTAACATGGAAGAGGGGAGAATGGAAGTTCAATCTAGAGCCCGCATGCTCGAGAATCCGTGATCAAAAAAGTGGCTAGGTATGGAATGGGGAAGCGTTCGATCGGAGTCCTGATATAAAAGAATGAGTGCAAATGTGAAATCGTGAGTCTGCCAACCCGCATAGTTAGACATTTTTGGAAAAACGACTAAGTAAATAGAAAGTGAAAGTAGAGAGGAAAAAGAAAGGGGAATTTGGTTAAGTATAGAAGAGGGAAAAGAAGGGTTAATATACTAAAATTTGTAATAGATATCTCATTACCTAACAAGATCGTTTATGCATGTTTTTGGACAAGTTGTGTAGGGATAGTCAGTTTGATTGTCTCCTCGAGCCTTTTTCTCATTAATGACATTTTTTATGGTTGTTGCATGATGAGATATTAGAATTAAACCTCAGTTATTTCATACTTGGAAATAAGTGTGAAGGTGGGGGGAACACGAAACAACGATTAGGAATTGGAGGTTTCGTGAACTCGCCAACCCGACGATCCACGAAAGAGATTCCAAGAAATGGCCAAGTATGGAAAGTAGTCGGATGGGCTTCAAAAAAGGGTGACAAGGGTTGCCCAAGAGACGTGAGGCCCCGACGGTCAAATTGTATGTCTCATAACTTTTTAGTGCAAAATGTGTAACATGGAAGAGGGGATGATGTGGGAATCCGGTAGTCAATTTGGATATCGCGGAAGTCTGGGTGTTTTTTGTAGGTCACGAAACAATGGAAGTGAAATTTAGAGCCCGTCTACCTAAGAATCCATGATCGAAAATGTTTCTAGTTATGGAATGGGGAAGCGGTTGGTCGGAGTCAAGATATAAAAGCAGGAGTGCAAATGTGAACTCTTGAGTCCACCAACCCGTGTAGTTAGACATTTTTCGAAAAAATGACTGAGCAACCAGAAAGAGAAAGTAGAGGGGAAAACGAAAGGGGAATTTGGTTAAGTATAGAAGAGGGAAAAGAAGGGGATAAAAGATAGTGGGAAAATAGAAAAGCGGAGGGAAATTTTTGTAAGCGGAAAATGGTCTCAAACAAGCCCCATTGTTGCAAAATCATCATTTTCTAGTCCAATATTTTATCCACTTAATCGTTTTCTATTGTGCTTGTATCATTAAAAAGGGTGTCAGCAAATGCTTTGTTGAAGATTTTTTTTTATTGCAACTTGTGGGAGTAATTGTGTTATTGATACATTGTTTAATGCCTTCAAATATTATTTTAAGTATTAAACTTCATGCATGATGAGTTGTTAGCATTAAAGCTTAATAATTTCATATCTATAAATAAACTTATTGTACTATCAACTTGACCGTAAGTATAGCAACGACGAACTTGAATTTTAATATTGTAGTCGATTTCTTAGCCCCATTTGACTCCAACAAGCATATATCATTTTTTTTTTCAAAATATTTGCGAAGAATAAATTTGGTAATTTCATTAATAAAGTAAAAGTGCTCAAATAGAGGCCAGGGGATGGACAACCAATAAAATGTTTCCTTTTGGAGTAAAGGAATCAAAGAATCAAAAGGGAAATAACATATTGTTTTCTCAACAAGGTTGATCGTGAATTAGTGTTGCTATGTTCTATGTGCATTATGAATAGAATTAAATGTTGGTTTGAAACTGTGTGAAATTTATTTATGTTTCCATAGAAGCCTCATGTGATCGACACAACGAATTTCCATATAATTGTTCAATGCTCCATATTTGATCAAATTGCTTGAGTAAATACAATATTTAATAATTACGAGACTATTGAACCATGCAAACGAGAAGAGGTGTTAAATCCATCAAAGAAGCACCAACCAAGATTCCAAGGCAATTTTTTTAATAGTAAATCTATAAAAAAAAATAGTGGGTAATCTATATTTATCCATAGACATTGGACTGAGTTCTTTGCACTAAAGCATTGAACATATTTGTCGTAAATACAAGTAGAGGAGTTACAAAAAAAAAAAAACATGCATATAATAATGTGTTGTTCATCTAGTGTGACAACATGCAAGAGTCATTGACAAGCTCTTGAACATGCATACAAAATTGATTATCATGTTTTTTTAGGAACTCCTTGCAGCATAGATGATTTTAGAGGCTAAATTTCACAAATGAGCTAATTTTCCATGGTTTTTCCCAAAAAGAGATTTGCTAATTACCATTTTTTCTAAAAAGGATTCGCCCAAATTCCATAGAATAAAATTATTTAACCTAAAAAATCACCAAAATTTTATAGAAACTATACAAAATCCTTAGAAATTTGAATATTTTTACAAAACTATCGCCAAACATTTTACATTTTGCATATTAAGGACTAGTAAGATTAGCCCATGTTTCCACATTTTAATATAAATTTACATCCTTAAAATCATCCCTGCCTTGTAGTATTCTCCTCTAAAGGTAAATGTTGGCTGTGACAATCTCAACATCTTGCGGAATACCTGAGGTGACAAAGAAACAGGAGAGTGGTTCCACAGTGGAATAATTATTTGGCTTGAAACAAGTCAACAACACTCCTTCTCCTAATGTTGGCGACCTAGAGACATTGCAAAGCACCACTGAATTGTACAAACAACTGGGAAAATGCCTCGGTCAGAAGAGTGTCCAATCATCGGCTACCACTTCCAAGAGTATGGCATCCTGCAACATCGCTCCAACAACCCACCCTAGTAATAAAGAAACCCAGAATTCTTCAAACGTAGGAGGAGATAAAAATCCTCCTCACGGTAAAATTGATATTTCTCACAAGCTTCCCATGAGGAAGAAGAGAAAAAACATTGTAGTGAAAGTGGAAGAGCCTGAAACTGAAAGTGAGGACACACCAAGAGACCACCTCCTTACAGTCAAAGACTTCAGGGACACATCCTGCACGAGATATTCGATAGGTCAAAATTACTTTGTTCTAGGAGGAAGGGGACCAAGAGACCACCTCCTTACAGGAAAAGACTTCAAGGACACAGGATGTACGAGAAATTATAGAGGTCCAAATTACTTCATTCAGGGCGGAAGGGGATGAGTAGTAGGAATATTCCTTGCACCACTAGGAGTTATGGTCATCACCCCCTAAGATGTTAATTGTATATCCAAAGAACAAGAGAGTGGTCCCGCAATTGAATAATTATTTGGCTTGAAATATATCTCTCGTTGCACCAAGAGACCATTTCCTTACAGTCAAAGACTTTAGGGACACAACCTGCACTAGGCAAAAATCCAAACCCAATCCAAAACCCTAAAAATGAAAGGAAAGGATACATCTCTAAGGTCCAGGATCGCCATCTAAGTCGAGAGACTCAAACTCTCAAGTTGCAAAGCAATTATTGCGTTCAATGTCGATTTATTTTCTGTAACCCCTTCCTTTGGTCTTGTTAGGGTCGTCATCACCAAGCTGGGAAGTGCCCCCTGTTATGGTGGATTTCAATTTGGGAACAGGAGTGGGAACAATGTCTACATTTCCATCATCCATCGTCGTGTCATTGTCCATCAAATCATCTTCTTCCGGCTCAAAATCGATCCCATCAACCTCTGCGTCGGCCATCAATGCAGGAGGGTGTTGTCTGAGCAGGGGAGGGTTCCTTGGAATTATTTGGCTTGAAATATATCTATCGGCGCACCAAGTGACCATCTCCTTCTTTTCTTCTAGGTGGAAGGAGATGAGTAGTAAGAATATTCTCTAGATCATTGGAAGTTTCGGTCATCATGCTCGAAGTTGTTTACTGTATCTGGACAGAACTATTGTTGAGTTGTTGTCATAAGTTAACGAGAATGTTTGTTTTCTCTAGATGATGTTTGAAATGAGCATTCAGAAGGGATAATATAACCCTCCACAGATCTTGATTTAATGCATATCAATGGGATATCTCCTCGAGCCTTTTGCTGATCAATGACAATTTCTACGGTCCCTGCATAATGAGTTGTTACCATTAAATCTTACTAACTTCATACTTAGGAAAAAGTGCGAAGGTGGCGATGACGACGAAGAGTGATTAAGGATTGGATATTCCGTGAAGCCACCAACCAAATGACGCGCGAAAGAGATTACATGATGCTTGAAATGAACACTCGGAAGGGATAATACAATCGTCCGCAAATCTTGGTTTAATTTGTATTAATGAAAGATATCCTCCATCCTTTCGGACATTAATGACAATCTTAACGGTTCCTGCAGGATGAGCTATTAGCATTAAAGATTAATAATTTCATATCTAGAAAGAAGTGTGAAGGTGGTAGGGATGGATAATAACGATTAAGCAGTGGACATTCAATGAACCCGCCAACCCACGAAATATATTCCAAGAAATGGCCAAGTATGGAAAGCGGTTGATTGGGCTTCAAAACAGGGTCACAAGTTATACTCAGGAGACGTGAGGGCCCGATGGTCAAACTGTATGTCTCTAAAATTTTGACTGCAAAATGTGTAACACAGAACATGGCATGATGACGGAATTCAACAATCCATTTGTATATCATGAAACTCTGGGTGTTTTTTGTAGGTCGCGGAACAATGGAAGCGCAATGTTGAGCAAGTCTGGCTAGGAACCGACGATGGAAATAGTGGCCAAGTATGGAATGGGGAAGTGGTCGATCAAACTCATGATATAAAATCACGAGACATATTCGAAAAAACGACTAAGTAACCAGAAAGGGAAAGTAAAGGAGAAGAAGAAAGGGGAATTTGGTTTTCAATTTGTATAACGGGGAAGTCTGGGTGTTGTTTGCAGGGGGTGGAACAATGGAAGCGTAATTTTGATCCCACCTAGCCGGGAACCTGTGATCGAAAAAGTTGTTGAATATGGAACGAGGAAGCGGTCAGTCAGACTCATGATATAAAAGAATCAGTGGAAATATGAATGCGTGAATCCACCAACTCGTGCACCTAGATATTTTGTGAAAAATGACTAAGTAACTAGAAAGGGAAAGTAGAGGGCAAAAAGAAAGGGGAGGGAAATTTTCGGAAGCGGGAATTGGTCTTAAAAAAGCCCCATTGATGGTCTTAAAAGTAACTATGAAGTGCATTAGACAAGTGAATAGGCTCTTCAATCAAGGAGTAGAGAAAGTGAGTCATGGTTATACTTTCCAAGATGTGTTTGCATAAGAGAAGCATCGAAAAAATACGAAAAAATAAATTTTGGGATGTTCAAGTAAAATTATTGTATTGTCAACTTCACCATAAGTATAACAACGATGAATTTCAATTTTAATATTTTGTGGTTCATATCATAGTTCCATTGGAATTCACATAGAATATATCCTTTTATGTCAAAATATTTCTGAAGATGAATTTTGGTAATTTCATCGATCAAGTAAAAGTGCTAAAATGAGCTACATATTACATTTGTTTCAAAAAGCTTATATTAAAATGAAAAATAGGTCTTGTATATTGTTTAAGATCATAAAAAAATCACACCGTAAGTATAACAATGACGAATTTTAATTTTAATTTTCTGTGGTTGATATCATAGTTCCATTGGACTTCACATAGTATATATCCTTTTATTTCAAAATATTTTTGAAGATGAATTTGGTAATTTCATCGATCAAGTAAAAGTGCTAACATGAGCTACATATTACATTTGTTTCACAAAGCTTACATTAAAAGGAAAAGAAGGTCTTGTATATTCTTGAAGATCATAGAAAACCCACTAAGATCCTGAATGGATCATCCATCCATAATTCAAAAACTAGGCCCATGAGAACCTTGAACTACAGCATGAAATCACATGAACAAAAGTCTTCCAAACACAAGACAGGACAAAATCAACGGAGATTGAGCATTGTGTCCCATCTATAACCAAAACCCCAAATGGGCACCAAGAAATTTGTCGATTACTATATTACCATGAGGCAAGATCACTATGAACATTCGCTTCTGACAGTACTATGAAACAAGACCATGTTGACCTGACAATGTTCTAACATTACCAGTTCTGGAAAAGAGTGTTAGCATTTAACTTAATGGAGTTCAAACAATTCCAAATTTGCAATATTATTGAATATCCCTGATGGTTTCGTTCACAGGAGAAATCCATTTTAACGCCTCAAAGGATGGACCTGATTTATTCACAGTTGGATATGTTGTATAAGGTATGCCCTCATGCTTCTCATTCCTGGACTGAACAATCTTATGCACTTCCGGTTCAATTTGTGATGGCACTGCAAAACTCTATTCCTATACTCATTGGGTAGCATGGACAGATACAGATGAGATTGTTTCGTTTCCTGCCAACGCTTGACATGATTTTATTTTTTTTGGTTCAGTTGATATGTAGTATGGCATTGTCCTAATTTGATGTAAATTTACTATGGACCCGAAAGTCGCGTAACATGTAGACATTGTTTGCCCTTTTTTGTAGGTATACTTCGTATGACAATTATGCTAACCCAGGAAGCACATCTTGTAACAGAGGTTGTCTAATTGTACAATGTACAATTGTGTTGTTGAGGGTTCGGATGGAAGCATTGAGGCAATGTCTATATATGTAAGGGAATTTTTTATTGCATTGTAGGAAATCAATTGTGCCATCATTTATGAAAGCAGAGTTAGAAACATGAGAGTTGCATTTGGCACATATAGGCTCGAATGGGGTTGATTATGCATTCGCTACAACCAAAACACCCTCAACTTGCGCATGTGAGAATAGTAGTTAATATATTGAACAATATGATATACAATTGTACAACAAAAAAGATGCAGAAAAATTTTCAAAGTGTGGATGGAATTGTAGATGTATATGCACAACAGTTGTCGAGCTAGTTAGTTTCTTGATATCTTGTACTATGTTTGTTTGCAATTATGTTACAAATGTTTTTTGGGTTGTGTGAGAGATACTTTCTTTAACATCTCTTTTATTTATTATACTTTTGAAGAGCATAAGTGGAAATTTCCCTTTATGCAATTGTTGTTCCATTGAGGAAAACAAATTTGAATAGGTGTCGAGCAATTGTAGTTGCAACATGGAACAATGTAATAGTTGTGTAACATAACTAAGATATATGAACATGTGAAAGTAATGGACAAAAATGGATATTGAGAACAATACCATTGCCTTGTAGTTGTCTGACTCTCCAGATTTTATATGGAGAATGTGTTGTGAGCTAAGTGTTCTCGCGAGTGTGACAATTGCACCAATGGTTCTGATTGGGTAAGTGTTTTTGCTCTGTGCAAGTTGGTTGATTGTTGTGTCTGGTACAAAATGATGTTCTGAATAAATCGTAGGAATTTTTTTCACAATACTTTTTTCGTTGAAAGATATAATCCGATCACAATCACACGGTCATATACTATTTTCGGTAATATGTTAAAATTTGTAATGGATATCCCATTACCTGGCAAGATATTTTTGCATGTTTCTAGACAAGTTGTGTAGGGATAGTCAGTGTGACTGTCATCATGGCTTCGTTGTCTGTCATGTAAGCATGCACAATGCATCTAGTTTTGTTTTCCTTGCCTAAGTAGGTTCTATACACGACCTTTATGTCCTCGACTAACACTTGTCCAATTCGGTGGTTGTTCAAGCTTTCTATCGATAGTATATTGGGTGTTATAATTTTAGACTTGGTGACATTTTTTGAACATAAAAAGTAATGTGAATGGTGGTATGCATCATTTTTTGTTTTCTTTTTTTTTGGAATAAATGTACATGTAGATGCAAAACTTGGATGAAGTATGCAAGTCAGAGTTTTGTAACCATATCTCTTAGTCTACAGAGCTTGCACTATGTTTAGCGTTTCACTTGCGCTCGTCGATACTTCTTTTGAACTATAAAGATTCTTGTAATAAACCTCAAAATCGTCATAAAAAAAAAATTCTAAGGGGAAATAAGGTCTAAACTTGTAAGAGATATATTTATAAAAGGAGGAATATCCTTAGGGTACCTATGATTCTCATGTTTTTAATTTCCTTTTCCTAGCAATTACAGAATCATAATCGAGTGTTTACTCTTCAACCCTTCTTTAAGTCATACTAGGCTTTTGTAAGTGGTTAAGTATTGAAATTTTGTAATGGTAAGGAAATAGACATAGGCTCAGAACTTAGGGTTCCCTCCCTTCCTTAATCCATAATTTCATATATGCACACAGGCCTAACTCCAATACCCTGACACAACTTTTATAACCATAGCAAAATAATCGAACTAATTGTTTTATTGTTGGATTTAACGTTTTGGGTTTCTTAATTAGATGCCATAGGATTTGATAACTTCCTCATTATTCCTTCACTTGGCTGAGAGTCTTCTCTTCGCCATGTAGTCCACTAACTTACTAAACTGGAGATGAGCCCCAAGCTGGTAGTTAAACGAGCCTTACCAGACTTAACTACCTCGACGCTAGCTGGACTAGTTAGCGACTAGAGGTTAATAAATCCAAACATAGGTTCTTGAATAGACTTAGGCCGACCCTCGTAAATGTGACTGGAGGCATTGAAAGTCAGGAATAAATTCTCTGACCGACCATTAAAGAAGGTGGGTGAGGGACAAGGGCCAACTCTGTACCCTTCTTCAATCCAAGAATGCCAGCTCGCTCAAAGCACATAGGACACTTCCTGTCATACCCACTACATTCAATATGCATAGTTTTTTTGGGTTTAGGGTAGTAGACATTGCTCATTTACACACTGTGCAGCTTGGGTTGCAAAGGGTTCGGCGTTTCCGCAATGTTTTCTTGGTTTTACATCGCAAGGGTTTTGGGGTAAGGAGGGCCTTCTGACTGTAATGCTATCGGTAAGTGACAGTCTTAATTTTATATTCATTCAATAGACGATTCACACGGTCATCCCTTCTGTTACAGTTTACGATTATCGTAATTTTCTTACAAGCATTTTTGCGTGAGTGGTAGTCTGCCCGTAGGATCTTATTGTATACTTAAAACTCAGGTGTATACTTTATTATGCGACTTGTAATATATATAGACAATACTCATTATTTGTTTCTATATTGTTACTTTGATTATTCTCAGATTCTTGTTGTTAGTGATGGGCCCTTTGTTTGCGAGGGTACCCATCAGAGAGGTTTGGGTTCCTCCTCCCCTTCTGGTCTGGATGAATACACGATGGTTGCAGCAAGGAAGAGGTTGGATTTTCCCATCCAGATTTAAGTATTTACTTCGATTTTACTTTCTCATTTTATTAAATCCTTTCCTTTCTATTGGACGGATTATAATCACTGTGTCACAATGTGTACAGAGTTTCGGCTACATGGCTACATGACGGACTACCATTTTCATCTGTGTGAAAGGTAATCAGGTTCTGTTATGCCCTTTCCCAGAAACTTAGGCAACTCCAGCCATAAAGGGTTAACTCTCTATGCTAGAGGTTATTCGAGATTTTTTATTTCTGTTGTTAAATTTTACGGCCCAAACGAGGATCGATTTTGAAACTAAAGGATTTGGCTGAAAGGCTCAATCGGATTTTTTATTAAGTTCTAACTTGACACTTGAAGAAGTAAATACGATTTACATTCTCTTACCCTCTGAGTAATATAATGTTAGTTCTTTCAATCCTGTATCTTCACTTTAAATTTTTAACTTCGTAGATCCTTGGCAAGATAGGATATGCTAGGTGTGTAGCCTTTTTATCTTATAGTTGTAATATTTCAGACTGAACTCTTAATTAAATGGACAGACTACTTATTTCAATCCGAGATGAATTCAAGTTTTGTTCTTGCTCTATCTTACTTATGCGCATATGTAATGTTTGACACTATATGATTTCTTATCATGAAGGAATTGACTTGTCCATGTCTTAGGTAATTAGACAGAGATGGGTTTAACAGTTTGTGAACTCTGCCATTTATGCCTGGGTTAAATTCTTTATAAAAGTAATCATATGCAAAGAGCCATTCTCTAAAGATGCAATATCTTTCTTCTACAATATAAGGTAGTATTTATGTCAACTGAGAAATAAAATGTATACTCAACAATTTCTATGAATTTAACATTATTTTTCATGGCTCCCTGATTTTTATTTGATCTCTTACTTTTGTTCTGTGAGACAGTACATGTAAAAGGGTTAAAATTTCAATTTCACCTAACAGATTCTGAAAGGCTTAATCTATGAGTTTGTACGCGTATAATCTATCAAAGGGTTTGGTACTGTGATGAGATATAGGAAGGGTCTCTAGACTCTCCATCTTGGGTATTTCCTTTACTCACAATTGTTTGAGTTCCTGTTGACAATGGCTACCGGTATAATAGGACATAGTTTCTGTGTAACAGATTTTTGTTATAGTCACTAGATTCTCCTTTAATCAATGTTGCCAACGGTAAAATAGATATGTACATCTATATATATATATATATTGTTTGAGTTTCTGTATAATAGGACATAGTTTCTGTGTAACAGATTTTTGTTATAGTCACTAGATTCTCCTTTAATCAATGTTGCCAACGGTAAAATAGATATGTACATCTATATATATATATATATATACATTTCATTTTATCATATAAGTTTATAAATATATATATGTTGATGTTCCGTAGGATCTATATTTGACTTTCTGGAAATTTTAATTACAGAATTGCACACATTCTTGTTTATAT
>ML781873.1:667067-735641 GCA_009831015.1 Picea engelmannii | reverse complement strand
GTGTGTGTGTGTGTGTGTACTCAAAACTAGTTATACATAGATCGTTTTGTCTGAGATTTAATTACAAAAAGGAATGCACAATTGAAGTTAATCTACCCCTTTTCACATTCAGTTATATATATACAATTATAGGTTCTTCTGTCTAGCATTCTAATTACAGGAGGGATAATTCTAGAAATTGGTCGTCTATCACAAACTCCGCACCAACATACAGATTACATCCATGAAAAAAATATTTCACCCCAATAGATACATTTCAGCAGTTAGAAGTAATCATTCAACCAGATGTATTACAACAATATATATGACCCTTCATACAGATTCATTACAGAAAATAGAAATAATCATTCAAACAGATGCATTATAGCAATTAGATATAATCATTCAGTAGATACATTACATCAATTAGACCTAGCCATTCAACGGAGAAGGGTAAAAATTGCATATCTGAAACAATTCACGGAACAACAAAGGGAACAACCACGTTCCTCCCAACCATAGAACAAGGCAGCCAAACTACTTGCCTGATTCACCCCCTAGCCTAAGCATGAACCCATGAAGGCGAACTTGGAATATCCTCTTTTGAAATGTATTTCAGTTTCATCAGACTCCTCCTGCCTCACACTCAATCAATAGTGTTCATAACAACAGGAAATCCAGTCCTCTTTCTTCCCGCAGCATACTAGGCAATGTCCTACCTCCTCGCATATGCTCTTTAACAAAACAATCATTTTTGTCTAGGTCTTTCTTCCCCCCCTTGGGAATTTTCGCAGCTTTCTAAATCCCTGATTTTCAGGGGCTGCTAATGGACAAATCTTTGATTTTCCACTTGTAACAATCAACCCAGAGGTAGTTCCAACATGTTCCCCACTCATGGAGTCATGGCCAACTAATTTTAATATGGTTGTTCCATTTGTCCTCCTGAAATCAATATAAAATATTTTGTTTTCATACAAGTGTCATAGTCAAATAGTTAGTTGGGTCAAATCAGATCTCTTCCCAACAGTCATAATATTTAATTACAATTATCAAATTTGAAATTCGGAATTGCCATAAATGGAAAAAAAATTCCAAATTCAAATTTACTAAAAACAGAATAATTTTCCAACAAATTTTAAATTTCAGAAATACTTTATTTTGGGGGGTGTCACTCATTTGTTGCAGATGAAATCAACATATTTATCATGGCATAGATGAATAAATATCTTGGGATATTTGTTTGGTAAACATAGAAAGAGAAAAATGTATGAATCTTTACCTTTGGCTTTGTCTTTCTGTTGATGTTTGTGATTATTGACTACTCATGTCCATGTCACTCATCCAACTTTTTTTTATGCAAGCATGTGTACATGAAAATAAGAATGACTAAATAAACATATGCATTATATATTGTCCATAATTTTTTTGGAGGTCACATACAAGCTCGAAGGAGATGGAATATGAAATAGGATGTCAAGGTATACTCAGGAAACATGAGGACCCAACGGTCAAATTGTATGCCTCAAAAATTTTGAGTGCAAAAATGTGTAACATGGGACAGGGAATGATGGGGGAGTCCGACAGACAATATGTATATAATGGATTCCCTAAAGTTGTTTTCAAGTTACGGAAGAATAGAAGCGCAATCTTGAGCCCTCCAGCCTGAGAGTCCGACTGCCAATTTGTATATCGCGGAACTTCGGGTGTTGTTTAGAGGACACGAAACAATAGAAGCCCAATTTTGAGCCCTCCAGCCCGAGAACCCACGATCGAAAAAGTGGCTAAGTATGGAATGAGGAAGTCGTCGGTCAGACTTGTGATATAGAAGCATGAGTATAAATGTGAACCCGTGAGTCCACCAACCTGCACACCTAGGCATTTTGGGAAAAAGGACTAAGAAAGGCAACTAGAAAGTGAAAGAAGAGGGGAAAAAGAAAGGGGAATTTGGTTAAGTATAGAAGAGGGGGGAAAATGGGAAAATAGAAAGGAGAGGGAAAGTTTTGGAAGCAGGAAGTCTCAAAAAAGTCTCATTGTTTCCAAATCATCATTTTCTAGTCAAATATTTTATCAACCTACTTGTTCTGTGTGTTTGATTTATTATCACAATTGGTATACATTTTCGAAGATTGAACTTCAGCATCCTCTGTTGTGGAATATAAGATTTCATCCTTTGGTCCAACTAATATGTTTCTTTCAATATAACAATGCATAAAATACAATGTACATGAAGGTAAGTTGGTATGTAGAAAGACATGTAAAAAAAAAATACAGTTCTATTTATTTCAATGCAGCAACACATAAAATACTACTGACATGAAGATAAGTTATTATGTAGGAAGATATGTAGTATCTACATACAATAAATTAGGTGCAAAGAGTAGAAAAAATGTGCAGACAATAAATAAAACACAAAACAATGGAATATGAAATAAGAGTAGAAGCATGTACCTTGTAATATGTACATACAGTAAATGAGAATCAAAGGAATAGAGTAAAAGATAGAGATAGAATCATGAAACTTTGTTTTTCTTGATCCATGGTTGTGGTTATATAGAATTTTTCCTGGCCAAAATATATTACAAGACATAAAATATTAAGAAGTTGGATGGTCCTAGATGAATGATTTGGTTTTGTGCAAAAAAGTATCCAGATATGCTTTGAGACATGGAAATATAATGTTGTAATATGTTTGGTGTATATTTCATAATTTAAGTACAAGACAAATTGTATCATGGTCAAACCAATCTGTGTATAAGATAAAGAGGTTGTATTGTGATATGGGAACATTTCACCATATATGGTCAATAAGTGTGTTTTGTACATGTTTTATCGTAACTAAAAGAAAGAAGATATTGTAATTTCACATGTAGTTTTCCAATTCTTTTGTTATGGCACTATTTTGTAGCATGCCAACATTTAAGTCTCCTAGAATGATAATGGTTTTGTTTAGATGTAAATGTTATAATGCATTTGAGAAAACATTAATTATGTTAGCAATGATGCATGTGGAGCGGCATAGAGATTGAATATTGTAATTTGCATTCCACATAAAATTGCTCTTTCTAATACAATCTCCACATCTTTTTCTTCTACAGGAACATTTTGCAAAGGAATGTAGGTATGGTTCAGAGTTTGGAGAAAACATTGGAGAAAAAATTAAGAGTAGGAAGGAAAGATATGCCAATTTTGTGCAATTTTGTTGCAGCCTAGCCATCGTTGCACCATACCTATCCCTTCTACACCTACCTACAGTTTTATTCTACAAGAACATCCTGCAAAGGCAACAAGATTGACATCATATTTTTCATGAGAAAGACACGAGTTCGATTCGCGTAAGAGATAGGTAGGTACTCATTCCCGGGCAAGTTGGGAATATCATCGAGGGCAAGGTGCGAAGGCTGAAGAATTCCTTATTCAATTGAGGTGTTAGATTTCCACTTCTTCATATACAACAAAGGGTTGGGATTTGTAATGCTAGAAAAAATGACAGCCAGATTTGTGCAGACAACATTGGCATGCACTTGGTGCAAAGCCTGGGGAAAAAATCAGAGGAAAATTTAACAGAAGGAGAAAAGGATATGCCAACTTCTATGGAAATTCTGCGGGATAAGAATGATGAATAAATACTTAAACATTCTTACTTGAAAAATGAAAACAATGAACAGTAGATAACGAATATGAATGAAATTATGGTATTCAAACTTACTCTTCAATGATGAAAGACAAAACCGCAGGTCTAATTACAGGTGCAGGACTTGAACCCTGCAAAGTGAAAAAACAACTCCAATTATCGGTGCAGGACCCCAGCCTTGCAAATTTGAAGCAAACAAAAGGAAGAAGCAAGAAACAAACCAATGAGCAAGAACGAACAAGTCCAACTGTAGTTGCAGGACCCAAACCCTACAAAATTGAACCAAACAACAAGAAGCAACAACGAATGAACTAGTGAACAAGAAGCAACCAACGAACCAGTAAATAATACATGTATCTTCAATGATGACTAAATTTCATTCCAATAATAGAATAAATATGAAACATATGATTACCATGCGAGTGGAAATACTTGAAAATTCTTACTTGCAAACTGTAAAAAGTAAACAACAAAGAACGAATACAAATGAAACTATGGTATCGAAACTTAATCGGCAATGATGAACGATAAAATTGCAGGTACAATTGTGGGTGAAGGACTTCAACCCTGCAAAGTGAAAAAAAATCTCCAACTACGGGTACAGGACTCCAACCTTGCAAAGTTGAAGAAAACAAAAGCAAGAAGCAAGCATCAACAAGTCCAACTGCAGGTGCAAGACCTCAACCTTGCAAAGTTGAACCAAAAAACAACAAGCAACAATCGACGAAGCAACGAACTGGTGATCAAGAAGCAACCAGTGAACCAATAAACAATATATGTATCTTCAATGATGACTAAATTGAATTCCAACCATAGAAGAAGTATGAAACATATGATGGCTATGCGAGTGGTGACGGACAACAATATTGTCTAAATTCACTGTAACATTGTATGGAAGAATTCGAGGAAAAATGTATTGTGACGAGCCTATTTAAGTAAACATTTAAGGATGTCAGACCTGTTCAAGGGCTTCGTGCTATGTAAACATTTAAGTTTTCATGCATGTTTAAGGGCCTCGCGATATGTAAACATTTAAGTTGTCAAGCCTATTCAAGTACCTCAAAAAGAGTGTCAATTGTAACACCCTAGGTTTTGAACCCACATTTTAAATAATGTATGGTTACAATATTGAGAGGCCAGGGTGCCCAATACATGTAATTTGTTTATCATTATTAATAATAAATACATCGTTGGTTGCTAGACGGACAAGGAATAGAGTTATAGGGGGTTATGATTCCACAAAAGAGGGGGCTTGAAGGGCAAAGTGTTTATTCCTATGTTAATTACCCTTTTTGTCTAAGGGAGTGGATCTGTTACGTGAGCTTCATGGGGAAGGCCAGGAGGTTCTTGATTCCCAATGAAGTTACTTAAACCTGCCTCTAGTCTGATGGGGGGGTCAATTGATGGCTTGTTTGTTGATTTCCTATGTGTACCTTCATTTCCCTCACGCACTTCCATGCACTCACTTACCCATCCATTGATCCATCCTCACCTGCATCTTGGCTTGGGAGGGGAACCGAACTGCTGAAGAATTATCCATGGAATTGTTGGTTGTAATGGTCGTTGGTGCAATCCAGCCATGATCTGGGGCCTGCATGTCTGAGATGCATTGTCATGTGCCCTGTTTTTCTCACAACTGCGAGTCCTGAGAGTTCCAGCATTGAGATTCTAGAAAAGTTGTGCTGGAGGACCCAAAATAAAGGAGAGGGACTGCCTGAGGGACTGCATGGCAGAGAAGGGTGGAGTTCCATTCTCTTGGGGTGGTACAGGCTGGGTAGAAGAGAGATGGGTACTTGGATTGTTGTGGGTGTTGGGAAACCTATGAGAGATTGAGAGTTGACTGGTTTGGGAACCCAAGTACACTCTGGAACCGTCCTTGTGGATTCATAGCCCTGGCTCAGGGGTGACACTGTTGTTGAGATTTGGAGCAGTGGTGTCTATGGTTGGGTGGAACGTCATTTTTCTACATCCAGTTGGTGTCATCTTCCATAAAGATAAGTGCTCTCTGTTATGGTATAATTTACATGTATATGAATGTATTTCCGTTGTGTATTTAATTATCGTTTGATTGAATATTTAGACTATGCATGTTTGCTGACTACTGTTGTGCATGTCGTTAAAGACTTTTATTTTATGCATCTTTAAATTTTAAAAAGATATCGTAAGAGAAAGAATTCCAAGGGTGAGCTTGAAGGTAGCGTGCCCCGAACTGTGGGTTCCTGGGGATGTTACAGAATGGTATCAGAGCTTTTGGTTGAAACACCAAGCCAGTATGGGTCAGGTCTATTAGTCAGAGTCTCGGGGTCGAGATCGAATTCTGACCATGGAGTTGAAAAGCCCAGGAGGAATGGAATTGCAGAGTCTATGCAGGAGATAGAACGTCAGAGACCCATGTAAGGGGTTCGAAGGATCGTGACCATCCCCTTCAAATTCAGGAGCGATCACCATTGTAGGATTAGGAGAGATCCAGGATCATTGGATTAGAGAACAGGTGACAGGGGTCATCTGATGAAAAGGAAGAAAGGGTTAAGGTCACCACTGTCAGATCCCATTGGAGATTGAGATCAACGAACATGAGGCATTGTGGGGAACCAAGTTTCACATGAGATAATTTCCCAAGGTGGTCCCACAATCAAAACCATGATTTCCCCAAGGGGTTACGTGTCATCATCGGGAGAATTGAGGGGCAAAAATCGGGTTACTCCAAACCGTCGATGTGTGCCCCCGCAAATTGAAAGGCATGCAGTGATGTGACATGTTAGGACTTGAACATCGAAGCTCTGTATAGCCGAAGTAGATCATGACCATCGATCACCAAGAGGTATGTGTCAGCATATTAGTAACTCTAGAGAAATATGTTCGAGAGGTTTTCAATTGATATTTGAAACTCCTAAAGTCCAGAGAGCTGGAGAGTCAGAGTAAATATTGATTGTCCGATCATCCGAAATAGATCTCGATCACCAGATCGTTCGGGGTAAATCTCAAGTGTCGGACCATCCAAGGTGAATCTGGTCCATATGATCCAGAAGAGACATGGTGTAAATATGTGGACTTCGGGTGAAGGCCCAAAGTAAGCCTCAACCGTTCAATTCAAGAGGAAACACGGCAGAATCTCGTGTACTTCGAGGGGTTTGAAGTTTGAGATTTCTGAAACCTGAAGACTCAAAAGGATCTCAGCCATTTATCTACCAAGAGCCACACCACCAGATCCAGGGCTTCGGATAAAAGTCAGTGGGGCCAGATAATTTTTGAAATTTAAGATTTATGAAGTCCAAAGACCTGAAGTAAGCCTCAATCGTCAAATTAAGGACGACATGCGATGCATATCTGTGGACTCCATGTGAAGACCCGAAGTGAATCTTAGTCGTCCAATATAGGCGGACACATGGTGACAGATTGGCCAGTTCAGGAATGCGGAGTTCAGGAGAATAGGAAGTGTTCTAGCATGGAAAATCCTGAACTCCTGAAGCTCGAAGAGATGAAGTGATGGGGCACGATGACGACACCTAGAGGTGATGTGGATCCTGAAATTCCCGAAGTGGCGTGGCTTGGGGATGTCACCTTGGATGACATGGACACATGGGATGTGTGTCACATGTCAGTAAGTTTTGAGAATTTGGAGTATCGAAGATTCAGTTAGCACATGACATGTGTCACCTGCCTAATTGGTCCATGTGTCTGCTTCCAGTATTTCACCACGTGGCGACAGATCGTGCAGTCCGTAGACTAGGAACTCTGGAGGGGAAATATATGACAGGTTGCATTGGTTTGAAAACTCCTGAAGGCCCGAAGTTCGGAGTACATATCGACCGTTGATTCCATAAGACACACGTCGAAGGATCATCAACTTCGGGTGAAAGCAGTCATGGAGAAAATGTAGGAGGAAAGTTTGAAACTTCTAAAGCCTAAAGAACCGAAGCGATTCACAGTCGTTGATCTGTGGGAGGACACCCATCAAAAGATCATGAACTCCGGGTAAAATCGTTCTAGGATGAGGAAAGCGAGGAAGGTTGAGACTCCTGAAGCGTGGAGTCCCAAAGTGGATCTCAATCGTTGATTGTGAAAGAAGATGAGGACCATTGATCCGGTCCTGGATAAAATTTCTGAAGTCCCGTAGCTTTGGAAAAGCGCTTTTTCATCTAAGCGCAGGGTCATGGTCGTGGTCATATGTATATTGAGAGTTGAGGGAAGGAGGGCTAAGGGACGAATTGGTTGTCTTTGAGACAAAAAAGTGTTAAGGAAGGATTTAGCCACGGTTTCTAGTCGTGGTCACCTGGGAAGGTGGTTTGAAGGAAGCGTCCGCACAGGATGAGATTCTATGTCGACCAAGGATAACATGACACTGCTATTTTTGTAGAATGGGGATATAATCTCCATGAACAAAAAAAAGAAAGAGACATGTAGCATGGTTTGGCAATTTTGTTATCGTATGCATAATTCTAACAAAATGGTCGCTTGCACATTTTGTAGAAGCAAGGGTCTTAAGCACATCAACTCAAGATGCATATTGAGGAAATGGAAGAAGGAGAGGAAGCCTCCAGTCATGATAAGGAGGTCAAAGGACAAAATACCATAGTTGGTAATGCAGAGACAGAGTCCAATGGGTGCAAGGGAAAATAAGATCAGGAAGCGTTAATAGAAATGGTAAGCCTGAATATGGAAGTGAAAAGCTACAAAGAAGACAACGAGAGACTGATG
The DNA here is from genome assembly GCA_009831015.1 of Picea engelmannii. Taxonomy (NCBI): domain Eukaryota; kingdom Viridiplantae; phylum Streptophyta; class Pinopsida; order Pinales; family Pinaceae; genus Picea; species Picea engelmannii. The sequence continues at coordinate 727,333 of ML781873.1, read as the reverse complement.
AGAGAGAAAATTCAGATAAATGCTTGAGTGTTGCAAAGACAAATGAAGAAGGGATCAAACTCAAGACAAAAGGAAGAAGACAGGTGCCATGAAAGAAGGGATGATCATGGAAGAGATGGTTATTCCATAAGTGCTAGCAGATATCATGGACACCACTCACCTCCTTACTCAGAAAGAAAGTTTTATGCATCGGAAGATGCTGTAAGAATTCCAGAGGTGTCTCCTGTCAGACACCAAAGAAGGAAACAAGAGGTAGATAGTTTGCAAGGAGAGCTGAGGAAGATCAATCCACCTTCCTTTAAGGGTGAAAGAGAAATGGAAGATGATTCTAAAGCATGGTTTCTTGGGCTCAAGAGATATTTTCAGTTGCATAACTATTCATCAAATCTAGAAACCAGGATTGCCACCTACCATTTACATGGGAAAGATGCAATGGGTGGGACCAACTGAAGTAAGTGGAACATGTTAATTAAATTAGGATCACTTGGAAGCAGTTCAACAAGTACTTCCAGAAGGAGTACCTCTCAGAGAATTTATATGACAAGAAAATGCAGGAGTTCTTTGAACTCAAGTTGGGAAGCATGACTATGGCAGAATACAAGAAGAAGTTCTTGGGATTCTTAAAGTATGTTCGGTTCATTGGTGATGAGAAAGTGAAAATAAAGATATTTCTAATTGGACTGCTAGCCTTTTGTAAGGAAAAGATCAAATATGATGAACCCAAGACCTTGACTGAAGCCATCAGGAAGGATAAATACATGTATGAGCAAGGCCAGGGAAGAGAAACTCTGCAGAAATATTGGAAGGACAATAAAAATGCAAATTCTGATCAAAGGAGGAAAGGATTCAAACCTCCCTTCAATAGGAATGAGCCTAATAGAAATCATCAAGATCAGTATCCTAAGGGATATTTCAAGAAGGAAGATTCCTTGGGAAAAAGGGGAATACCACCAATCCAATGTTGGGGATGCAAGGAAGATCACCTATAAAATAATTTCCCACACAGAAAGGATAGAGTCAAGATTGTCCACAACATACAAGAAGCTACAATAGTCAAAGATATGGGAAGAATCTATGCAGCTTTAAATGATCGACAAGCAGAGTACCAGTCCAATATGATTGAGGTGGAAGGTAAGATCATAAATCAACCTATGGCTATTTTGATTGATTTAGGAGAAATTCATTGCTACATTGATCCTAAGATAGTGGATATATTACAGTTGGAGAAAAGTAAACTTGGAAAAGAAAGGTTGGTTAGTTTCGCCACTGGAACCAAAGAAGAATCCATGATATGATCAAAAGTTTTTCCATAAGTCTTAATGGCGTGAATACTAGTTCTGATCTAAATATCATACCATTGGGGTCTTATGATATTCTGATTGGAATGGATTGGTTGGACAAGCATCATGTTTTCCTAGATTGTCATAACAAGACATTTACATGTCTTGATGGAAATGGAAAACAAAGCACTTTGAAAGGAGTCCCAAGACCCATCGCTATAAGGGAGATTTCATCCTTACAGCTAAAAATATGTTTTAGGAAAGGATGCCAATTGTATGCAACTCATGTGGAAGAGCCAGATAATACAAAAGGTCCAAGCCTCAAATATTTCTTGGTACTACAGGAATTTGAAGATGTATTCTAAGAAATACCAGGATTTCCACCAAGGAGGGAGATAAATTTCTCAATTGATTTAGTGCCAGGAGTTTCCCCAGTGTCCAAAACACCTTACAGAATGAGCACACCAGAGTTAAAATAATTACAAATGTAGTTGGAGGAATTGTTGAAGAAATGGTACATACGTCCAAGTGTTTCACCTTGGGGAGCACCAGTATTTTTTGTCAAAAAGGAGGATGGAACTTTGAGTCTATGTATTGACTTCTGATAGCTGAACAATTACACTACAAAGAAAAAGTATCCTACACCTCAAATTGATGACATCTTTGATCAGCTAACAGGAGGAAAGATATTTTCAAAAATTGACCTAAGGGCAGGATACCATCAGGTAAGAATCAAGGAAGAAGATATTCATAAGACAGCCTTTAGGACTAGGTATGGGCATTATGAAGTTGTAGTGGTGCCATTTGGACTGACCAATGCACCAGCTGTATTCATGTGCTTATTGAATGGCATATTCAGATATTATTTGGATAAGTTTTTCACAGTATTCCTGGATGACATACTTATCTATTCTAAGTCCAAAGAGGAGCATGAACATCACTTAAGACTGGTGTTGCAAGTACTGAGAGAACATCGGTTGTATGCCAAGTTGAGTAAGTGTTATTTTTATCAAAATCAGATCCATTACTTGGGACACATTATTTCAGAGCAGGGCATAGCAGTAGATCCAAAGAAGATCAAAGCCATTAGAGGACGGCCAACACCCAGAAATGTGTCAGACGTTAGATATTTTATAGGATTAGCTGGCTACTACATAAGGTTCATAGTAGGGTTCTCTAAGATTTCCCATCCCATCACTTCTTTGCAAAATAAGGAAACTAAATTTGAATGGACACTCAAGTGTGAAAAGAATTTTAATCTGTTGAAGGAATTACTTACTAGTGCACCTGTGTTAAATATTGTTGACCCAAATGAAATTTATGTGGTATGTACAGGCACATGTAAGGAAGGAATTGGGGGATTCCTCACGCAAAATGGACATGTAATTGGATATGAGTCCAGAAATCCTAAGGAACATGAGAGGAACTATGCCACCCATGACTTGGAACTTGCTTCCATTGTTCATGCCTTGAGGATGTGGAGGAATTATCTCATGGGGAAGAAACTTGAATTAAGGACAGACCACATTGGCCTGAAGTATCTTTTTGAACAACCAACCTTGAATGCCAAGAAAACAAGACGGATGGAATTTTTGAGTGAATATGACTTTGATATCAAGCATATCAAGGGAAAGGAGAATAAATTTGTTGATGCACTTAGTAGAAGAGTGCATATCATGCATGATACTACTATCAATATGCATCCGTCAGAGTTGAAGAGAAGAATTTTAGATGGCCTTGTTACAGACCAGCATTACCTATAGGTAAAGGAAAAATTACGACAAGGAGATGTACAATAGAAAACAAAGGAGTATGAGATAAAGGAAGACAAACTACTCATGCATAAAAATAGAATCTATGTTCCTAGTTCTGGAGAACTGCGGAATTTGGTACCGAAGGAAATGCATGATGTTCTGTAATGTACCTCAAATTCACCATAAAAAAAAAAAAATCTATGACATAATTCAATTTTGTTTAAGCTTTAGAATTTAAGAGAAAGTAAGATACATGTATGTCCATAATGACATTATTACACCAGTCTAGTTTACTTTGAACATAAAATCTTATGTGGATAAATTCTTTCATAATTCTATCACTTTCCTTAACTTTCAAATTACTCCAACATACTTATATGTATATAGGCAATATCTAAACTTAGGTCGAATGAACCCTTGAGGTTCAGAGAAAGGATCTGGGCGCACAGAGTTTAACCTATGGGTGTTCGCGCAGGAGAGCAGCTAAAACGAATGGTGGAGACACTTCGGGGAAAAGTGTTGAAATCTCGAGAGCCATAGGATCACACCAAGTTACGAGGGATTTAAGCACTTAGAAGCACCCCAGGTGAGTAGCCGTATGAATGGTGGAAACACTTCGTGGAAGAAGTGTCGAAGTTGCGAGAGTCGTTGGATCTTGCAGAGCAGTGAGGAGATTAATGTCAAGTGTCTTCCAACACTCTAAGGCATTGAATTTCGCTATTTCGGAGTTCGGGGTTTGGAGTGGCAAGTGAATTTTGGAGTCGATGCATCGTGAACTCCCGGTTAGTGAAATTGTGAAACGATCGACATTGTTCATCAAGGAGGACATGTGGCGAGTGGTCCAGGTTCAGGGAAAATCCCAAACAGTTGTGGATCGTCGATCCAGTGGGATGATGATCGTCGGTTCAAGAGGAAACTGGATTGTTGATCTCTCAAGGGGGAGATTTCAACATTTCAGGGTAGTAGCACTAGGTCACAGGACTAGTCGTATGAAAAGAGACTTAAGGGAGGAGCTAAGGAGTCATTAGGCCCTATTTCAGGTTTCAACATTTCGAAGGAAAGAGAACAGGAGGAATGCTTGCATCGCGATTCCCCGAATCGCGAAAATCCTGTAGCGCTTTGATGTTAAGCGCGTGGTCATAGAGTGATGGTCATGTGGGCGGAGGCTAAGGGCAATCCAGAACCATTAATCCCTCTTCGGCATTTCAACGACCGGTAGTTGGAAGGACAAGGAGTCTGGGATTGTCAAAGTAATCAGTTCTACACATTTAATTATGCTTTTAATTGCAAGGTTGGATCTTCATGACTGCTAGAACAGTAGGCATTTTGACTGTATTCTATGTGCGTGTATAAAGGCGTATATTATCATTCTTACTGTAGGGAATTCACTTTAACTCTCCATTAACATATGTACTTATTTCCACCTATATGTACATACCTATAGATTTCTCTAAATATATATAGAGAGATTCACTGTCATAGGTATAGTTTCATCTTGATTCTGGTTTAATAATTGGAAAGCTCAGTTACGTGCTACGGTCCTGCATTTTTACTTACAGAAAATATAAACAAGGAAGTATATCTACCTAACTTGGGTCTCATTATTACACACCAATATCTTACACATCAAGCATAGTTAACTCGAAGGATCCCATCTTGTTCTCTACGGTTTATGCCATTAAACAATAGTCTAATTATGAAATTTTGAATACTTAAAGGTGTATGACCTCATGGAAAGAAGAACTCTTAGGAAAAATCACGCTAAAAATATTCTTAATTAGTTTAATACTTTCATATACAATAATTTATGTACTTGTCATGCCCTATACACAGTGACTTGTAATATGATCTGTTATTTCTATTCTACCTCTATCTCGGATGAAGATCCTCCATCGTTTCTACTAGTCCAATCATTACAGTATTAGAGTTGTTCCTATAAAAAATAATTCCTACTATGTTCCTAAAGTTTTGTGAAAATAACAGAGGTCAATCGGGTTTCGGCGATTACAAATGCTGAATGCAAAAAAAAAAAAAAAAGACCATGTTGTTTGTCAAATCGTGAAATGCGAAAAGACTGTGGGTCCAACACTTCGGGGTTTCGGGGTTCAGGATTACGCAATTTCAAATGCCAGACACCAACACACAACAACTCCCAAATTGCAAAAATGTGAATGGAATGTGGGACTAGCACTTCAGGGTTTTAGGGTTCAGGATTTCACAATTTCAAATGCCAACACCAACACACAACAACTCTCGAATTGCGAACATGTGAATGGAATGCGGGACCAACACTTCGGGGTTTCAGGGTTCAGGATTTCATGATTTCAAATGCCAAACATCAACACGCAACAACTCCTGAATTGCAAAAATGTGAATGGAATGTGGGACCAACACTTCGGGGTTTTGAGGTTCGGGATTTCGCGATTTCGAATGCCAAACACCAACCGTAGAATAGGCATCCAAAATTTCTTTCCCGATTCACCCCCTAGCCTAACCATGAATCCATGAGGGCGAATTTGGAAAACTCCTCCTCAGCAATGTCCACAATTCTAGCAGTTATCCTCTCACCTCACACTTACTCAGTAGTGCTCATAATAGAAAGGAAAATCCATAGTCCCTTTTTTCCGCATACTTGGCAACGTTCTACCTCCTCACATATGTTATTTATCAATTTTTGCCCAGGTCTTTTTCCCTCCCTTAGGGATTTTCGCAGCTTCTAAATCCCTGACTTTCAGGGGCTGCCAATGGCCAAATCACTGATTTTCCACTTGTAACAATTAGCCTAGGGGTAGTTCCAACATGTTCCCCTCTCATGGAGTCATGGTCAGCTAAATTCAACATGGTTGTTCCATTTGTCCTCCCGCAATTAATATAAAATATTTTGTTTTCATACAAGTGTCATAGTCAAATAGTTAGTTGGGTCAAATCAGGTCTCTGCCCAACATTCATGTTAATTAATTACAATTATTAAAATTGAAATTCGAAATTGCCATAAATGGAAAAAAAATTCCAAATTCGAATTTACTAAAAACGGAATAAATTTCCAATGAATTTAAATTTCAAAAATATTTTATTTTTTGGGATATCACATCCTTTCCCCCTTCAGTAAAACACTAACCTCGATTTTCATTCCCTTCTTGGAATAGGGTTGGATTAGATTTCCACAAATCTCCCTCCAACTCCCAAGTGACCTCCTCAGGACTAAAGTAATTTCATTGCACCTTTACCTGAGCGACGTATCTGTTCCGAAGTGCTATTTCTCTCCGGTCCAGAATGCGCAGGGGTTCCACTTGGAACTCACCTTCAGGTTCCACCTGCACCAATTTCCAATCAATCATATGAGTAGGGTCATGAATATACTTTTTCAACAAAGAAACATGAAATACATTATGAATTCTTAGATTAGCTGGAAGTGCAAGTTGGTATGCTATGGGTCCAATTCGAGCTAGTATCTCGAAGGGCCCACAAAACCTGGGTGCCAGCTTGGCACATTTCCCTAACTTCAACGATATTTTTTGGGCTTTGACATTCAAGTAAACATGGTCTCCCACTTGAAATTCCAAGTGTCTACTTTTCTGGTCTGCATAACTCGTATGTATGTCCTGTGCTTCTTTCAAGCTATGTTGTACCTTTCTTACCATGTTCTCCATTTATTGGAGCATCTCTTGTCCAACCATGTGTCTATCATTCGGGTTATCCCAGCTAATTAGAGTTGTACACTTTCTTCCATACAGTATTTCGAAAGGGCTCAACTTAGCTGAAGTTTGGTACCCATTGTTATATGAAAATTCTACTAAGTGCATGTAGTCTTCCCACTTGCTCGGTTTTTTTCTTACGTACATGCGAAGCATATCCTCTATGATATGGTTTTTCCTTTCGGTCTCTCCATCCGTTTGTGGATGATAGCTCGTACTAAAGTTCAAGTTAGTGTTTATTCCTGCAAACAATTCCTTCCAAAAAACGGATGTAAATTTTACGTCTCTATCTGAAACCACCATTTTAGGAATACCATGCAGTCTAAATATTTCTTTCATGAATATTTCAGCAATGTTTATAGCTTTAAAAGTATACTTTATAGGAATAAAGTGTGCAGACTTACTGAGTTTATCGATTACAACCATGATAGAATCATTTTGTTTCTGAGTTTTAGTGAAACATGTTATAAAGTCTAGTGATATAGTCTCCCATTTCCATTCTGGTACTGGTAATGGTTGTAATAGGCTGGATGGGTGTTGGTGCTCGGCCTTAACCTATTGACAATCTTGGCACCTAGCTAAGTACTCTGTTTTTTCTCACTTCATATTAGGCCAGTAAAATAGTTTTCTGGGTGTTGTTATTGTTTTCTAGTAACCTGGATGGCCAGAATATGGTTTCTTATGCACTTCGTCTAAAACAGTTAATTTTAACTCTGTTGAATCTGGTATGTAAAGTCTTTTTTTTAATCGTAATAGTCCCTTCTTGTCGATACTTAGATCTGGTTTATCTGAGTTTGCGATATTGTTTTGAAATTCTGCCATTACCTTAGTGTAATTTATGTTGTTAATACTTGTTGTCCTTATTCTTTGTTCCAGCTCACTTTCTTCCCTACTGATATTTATCTCAAATAACCCATGGACTCTTCTTCTTAAAGCATCTTCTACTTTATTTTCCTTACCCTTGATATGTCTGACCTTGAAGTCGATTTCTCTCAGGAAGTCTAGCCACGTTTCTTGTATTGCATTAAGGTCTGGTTGGTTAAAAATATATTTCACCCCACTATTATCCGTCAATAGTAGGAATTTTCTACCCATTATATAGTGTTGCCACATTTTTAAGGCATGTATTACTACTGCCAATTCTAAGTCACGAGTGACATAATTTTTTTCGTGTTCTTTTAATTTCCAAGACTCATAACAAATCACGTGCCCTTCCTAAGTTAGAACACCACCTAGTCCCTCTTTACTTGCATCAACACATACTGTGAAGTCTTTATCTGGGTCTTCTACAGTCAAAATGGGCGTTGATGTCAATAATTCTTTCAGCTTGTTAAAATTGTCTTGACACTTTTACGACCAGTTAAACTTGGTCCCTTTCTTTTGTAATGATGTGATAGGGTAGGCTATCTTGGAAAACCCTTCTATAAATATGTGATAATATCTGGTGATTCCCATGAATGACCGGATATCTGCCACATCCTTAGGTACTGGCCATTCCGTAATGGATTTTATCTTTTCCAGGTCTACGGCAATACCTTCTGAGGAAATGACATGTCCTAAATATTGTATTTTTTTTTAATAAAAGTCACATTTGTCGAATTTTGCATATAGTTTGTGTTTCCTTAATGTTTGCAGAGTTATTCTTAAGTGTTCATCATGTTCCTCCTTCATTTTAGAATAGAATAGAATTTCGTCGATAAATACTACTACAAACTTGTCTAAATGATGACTGAAAATGCTTTTCATCAATCACATAAATCTGGTTGGTGCGTTAGTGAGTCCGAAAGGTATGATGGCACAGAAGACCCCAACCCTCGGGCAAGAGTACGCTCACAGAATCATTCAAAACCCTCCATGAGCCGGAGTGGCTCTTCTGGATCCCTATTGGAACCTCAAATATTCGATCCATAGGTCCTTCCACTTCCCCACAGTCTCTATACACGACCGTGAGTTTTTCCCACTTAGAGATGTAATTTCAGGTTTTGGAACTACCTCTATCGCGACCTCTTGTCCTCTAGAATCAAGAAAATCCGATATGAGAAATGTCAAAATTCCTGTGCCCCGGCTTCCTATCTCCCTTCGGGATTTCGGACTTTCCGTTACTGAAATGCTCGATCCTCTGCTCCACAGGATCCCTAAAATACCAAATCCCTGTATCCCAAAATACAGCTCCCCAGCTTCTTCACATTTCGCATTTTTGGGGTTTCAATCCCCGAAAACCTCTGAACCCTTGTCTTCAGAACTCGCGAAGTTTCGAACTCTGATACGCCAAAATGACGCTTCCTGCAAATCCTTTCAGACTTCGTGTTTCGGGCTCTCCCGTTGCAAGGTCTCCTCTGCTCCTGCTCTCCCGCTCTTCTGGTATCCCCGAAATGTCGAAGTGACAATACGACTCTTTTTCACTCCTGGCCGAGATCAACAGTCATGATCCACTCCTTGAATCAACAGCCCTGATCATTTCATATTTTTCCTCCGCAAGAGCCTGGATCTCTCATCCTCAAGATTTCCGAAATCCCGATGCCCGGTATGCCGAAATCTTGGCATTATCCCTCGTGACTTGGCAATGATCTTCTAAATGTTTTCGAGATTTCACGTTTCGAAATTTCATGAATCCCATTGCACTAAGCCTTTGCTGACCTCTGATACTTCTGATACCCGAAGTACCGAAGTACCCTCCTACTGCCACTTGTCCTCTCCCTGGACACTTCCAATCCTCTTTCAGATTTTTGGGACTCGATCCCTGTGGAACAATTCCTCTGTCTTCTCGAATCCCCAGTGTCTGAAAACCCAGTGGACTCCCCAATCTTCGCCAAGTCTCCTCCTACGAATGGACGGTCCAGATCATTTCGGGACTTCACCGTTGACGAATTCGAAAGACTCCCCTCTGTGTTTCCCGGTGTTTGAATCCCCGAAATGGGTCATCTCGCAACACATGTCCTCCTCTAAACGGACGGCTCAAATTTATTCACTTATTTCGGGACTATCTCTATGGAGTGTCCCGACCTTTTGTCATCAGGACCTCCGAAATCCCGATATCCATGCCTGTTTCGGGACTTTTCTCCTCTACTCACGAGGGTTTAAACCTCGTGCAACTCTCCAAAGATATGACAACTATCGTTCCATGTACCCAGATCTAACGGCTCAGACCTGGTCTTCTATTGCGCCCTTCCTACACTGCCTGGAAATGAATCCACGGTCCAAATCTTCTCGGCTAATTCGAAAACAATTGTGCTCCTTCCTAGCATGCGCGTTCTTCTTGAACCTTGGAAGACCTTTCAAAATTCTTAAAGGCCTAGACCTTTTCTTCTTTTCTCTCTAAGCTCCATAGCCTTGAGTCTCGCCTGTGTATTCAAAGACGTTGTCCCTCCTGAGCTTGGTCTTCTCTAAAACCTTAAAAGGTTTCCATGACTCCTGCTCTAAGCTTTCTCACTGGCCCAGATCTTCTAAGGAACTCAATCCTTTTTCCTTCTCTTTCAAATGGAGAATTCGATGCCCTCCTGACACTCCTTTTCTCAAGAAACCCTATTGTTGAGTCTGCAGGGTGTTCAACAACCCTGTGAAGATCCTTCCCCTTGGAATATTCTTTGTTTAAGAACTCAAAAGAGTTCTTCTTGTGCACTCTGGAACCTACTCAATTCCCTCCTGGCAGAGTGTCTAGAATCCTCAATGATTCTGACTTCTTATTGAACTCACAGCAGAGTTCCTTCCTTAATGAAACCTGTGCATATTCTCAATGCCCTCCTGGCAGAGCTCTACAGAAATCCTCAGTGATTCTGACTTCTTATTGAACTCACAGCAGAGTTCCTTCCTTAATGAAACCTGTGCATATTCTCAATTCCCTCCTGGCAGAGCTCTACAGAACTCCTCAAAGATTCTGTCTTCTACTGTGTCCTATTCCACACAGTCTTTCCTTCAAGGTATTCAACAACCTTGAAGTTTTCTCCTGAGTCAATGAAATCAGTTTTTGTACCCTCCTGGCACATCCTTGTCCAAATTCCGCAGAATTGGAAGTGCTCTCTAGCACTGGCTATCAGAACCCGCAGTGTTCTGTCACACCCTCCTGGTATGCAGCCTCAAATATCCCCAAACTTGAAATCAAAGAACCCACAGATAACAAAACCTATATGTCCCTGTAGACACACATCTACAACATACATTTACAACATAAATAGAACACACGAAAGAATTCACACAACACAAACAATATGCAGGAAAAATTTCTCTAGTTTGTATTAATAAAAATGCCTCTCTTTACAAGGTGTTCCTGAGCTCAGACTTTTTGACAGAGTCTAGGCTCCTTCTCTCTATGCTCTCTACTCTATGCATCCCTCCTTACTCAAAATAGATCCAAAGATCTTTTACATGAGGGGGCTCTTTGAGCTCTTCCCTTCAATCTACCTACCCTATTCAATCTGCATTAACTCTACAATTGAATGGGTTGTCTAGTTCAAATCAGAGCTAGATCTCATCCTTACAAAACATTAAGGATACCTACAACTATGCCTGCACAAAGGCACAGCTTCATGGTTCAATGGCCTTACAACATTTAATTACATTCAAATTCAAATTTGAAATGACGACTACGCCTCTTCTCCTTGAATGTGTGTGCTTGAATGTGGTGAGCTGGCTAGCACATGGATGACGTGGAAAGATGCTCTTTCATCATACTCCTCAGCTACAAAATTCATGAGCTCCTGCTCATGAGCTCTCCACCTCAACTGTTGAAATCCTCCTGGATCCCAAACAACTCTTTGGAGTTGTTCATCTGCTCCATCTCCTTGTTGTTGTCGCTGCTTCTGCTACACTGTTGTTGTTGTTGCTTTTCCACCCAGCTTCTCCTTGATGGAAGTCTCTGCTGACCTGGCCATTAGCTCCCGAATCTTCTCAATCACCTCATCCAACTGCTCCAATGGTTGGCTCTGTTCTTCCAGTCTCCTCTGCTGCAAAATTTTTCTGCAAATGGGCAGATCACAATGATTTTCCATGTCATCTCCTCTATCCTCTATGGCACAATCTGTCCACTCTGCTGCAGACTTCATCTCTGTAGTCTCTTCTTGATTGATCTGTTGTTCAGCCTCTTCCTGTGGTAACTTAACTTTTTCCATCTCTCCTGCTGGTATGTTTCCACCTTCTTCCAGCTGCACCTCAGCCTGGAATTCCCATTCATCTGCTTCCAACTTAACTTGTTGTATGTGAAAGTTTTTCACCCTCACCCTTCTCTCTAGGGCTTCAATCTGTTCACACAGATCAGAAAATCTCATGCTATCTTCCTCTTCTTCTTCTTCTTCTGCAAGCTCCAATGTTGCAGTCTTTTCAACTTCCTGGATGAAAATATTGAGCCACTCCTCAGAATTCTCATCCCCTTCTTCTGCTTGGGCAGTCTCTAATGTTTGCTCCAATTCTTCTTTTTCAGTCATGTGTGGTTGTCTTTCTCTTGTTGTTGCTACTTCATCAGCAACATAGACTTTGCCCTCCTCTGGGCTGAGTGGCAGGAATATTCCAATTCCCCCAATCATCAAAAGATTTATCTGATCTTCCTTCCCTGTCAGCTACTCTGGCTGATACAAATCCATCTCTGAGCTCATCTACTCTTACGTCCCCTCTGGTTGATCTAAACTCACCTCTGAGTTCAGGAGACTTTTAGATAGTCTCACTTCTATTCCCATGCCCACCTGGAAATTTGGAAACTTTCTGCTGCCCTCATGGCAGTCCATGAGATCCCGCAGTGACCTCGTCTTATTGCCATCCTGGCAACGTGAAATTCCCTGGATGTCTTCTTGACAGTCCATGAGATCCCAGAGTCATCTCAACTCTTTTACCTCTTGGAAATTGGAAATTTCTTCTCTTCTCTCCTGGCAGTCTCTGAGATCTTCAGCTGATCCCATGTCATCCTCACTACTGAGGTTTTTTCCAGCCTCTAGTTCACACACCTAAACCATATCCTCTAGTCAATTGAGGTTTTCAACATGCCTCAACCATCCTCTTAACAGTCTCCACTGTCTTCTGGCCAATAATTCTCTGACTGGCCATTTTATCTTTGTCTTCATGGGCCATTCATATTCCCATCGCGACCTTGCATCCTGTTGCATCTGCAATTCAAGTTCATCCATCCTTGCCTTGATCTTAGCAAGATCCTTGTCCCATTCAGTGTTCTCCTACTGCTGGTGGTTCTTCATTCCACCACGCTTATGACCTTCAGTAGCCATCTTCCTACCTTCAATTTTCCCTCCTGGAAAATCTGTTGTTGTCACTCTGCAACCCTAAGTGCTTCCAGCGTTCCCTACAATCGACCAGATTGTTTTCTCGATTGCTACCTACCTGTAAACAATCATCACAGAGCTCCCAACACTCTATCTTCCTTTGCCTTCTCTCTGCCTGAAATATACAAACAGATATTCAAGCTCTTATACCAATTCTGGCGCAGAAGACCCCAACCCTCGGGCCAGAGTCCACTCACAGGATCGTTCAAAAACCTCCCTGAGCCGGAGCAGCTCTTCTGGATCCCTATTGGAACCTCAAATCTTCGATCCATAGGTCCTTCCACTTCCCCACAGTCTCTATACATGACCATGAGTTTTTCCCACTCAGAGATGTAATTTCGGGTTTCAGAACTACCTCTGTCCCGACCTCTTGTCCTCTAGACTCCAAAAAAACCGATATGAAAAATTCTAAAATGCATGTGCCCCAGCTTCCTATCTCCCTTCAGGATTTCTGGCTTTCCGTTACCAAAAGTCTCGATCCTCTGCTCCACAGGATTCTCGAAATACTGAATCCCGGTATCCCGAAATACTGCTCCCCGACTTCTTCACATTTCACATTTTCAGAGTTTCAATCCCCAAAAACCTCTGAACCCTTGTCTTTGGAACTCCCAAAGTTCTGAACTCCGATACACCAAAATGACGCCTCCGGCAAATCCTTTTGGACTTCGCGTTTCAAGTTCTCCCGTTGCAAGGTCTCCTCTGCCCCTGCTCTCCCGCTCTTCCGATATCCCCGAAATGTCGAAGTGACAATACGACCCTTTTTCACTCCTAGCCGAGATCAAAGGTCATGATCCACTCCTCAAATCAAGGGCCCTGATCATTTTGGAGTTTTCCTCCACAAGATCCCGTATCTCTCATCCTCGGGATTTCCGAAATCTCGATGTCCGGTATGCCGAAATCTTGGCCTTAGCCCTCGCAACCCGACAATTCTCTTCTGAATGTTTTCGGGACTTCACGTTTCAGAATTTCGTGAATCTCGTTGCACTAAGCCTTCATTGACCTCTGATACTTGCAGTACCCTAAGTACCTAAGTACCCTCCTGTTGCCATGTATCCTCTCCCTGGATGCTTCCGATCCTCTTTCAGATTTTCAGGACTCGATCCCTGTGGCACAATTCCTCTTTCGTCTCGAATCCCCGGTGTCCGAAAACCTGGTGGACTCCCCGATCTCTGCCATGTCTCCTCCTACAAATGGATGGTCCATATCGTTTTGGGACATTTCCATTGATGAATTCGAAAGACTCCCCTCTGTGTTTCCCAGTGTTTGAATCCCCGAAATGGGTGATCTCGCGACATGTGTCCTCCTCTAAATGGATGGCTCAGATTTCTTCACTTATTTCGGGACTATCGCTATTGAGTATCCCGACCTTTCGTCATCAGGACCTCCAAAATCCCGATATCCATGCATGTTTAGTGACTTTTCTCCTCTACTCACGAGGGTTTAAACCTCGTGCAGCTCTCCATTGATCCAACGACTATCAGTCCATGTACCCAGATCTAATGGCTCAGACCTGCTCTTCCGCTGCACCCTTCCTACACTGCTTGGACATGAATCCATGGTCCAAATCTTCTTGGCTAATCCGACGACAGTTGTGCTCCTTCCGAGCATGTGCGTTCTTCCTAAACCTTGGAAGACCTTTCCAAATTCTCAAAGGCCTCGATCTTTGCTTCTTTTCTCTACGAACTCCACAACCTTGAGTCTCGCCTACATATTCAAAGACACTGTCCCTTTTGAGCTTGGTCTTCTCTAAAACCTTAAAATGTTTCCACGACTCCTGCTCTCCTCACAAAGTCTCTGCACACCAATGTGCTATCTGTCCTGAGATTTCTCACTAGCCAAAATCTTCTAAGGAACTCAATCCTTTTTCCTTCTCTTTCAGATGGAGAATATGATGCCCTCCTGGCACTCCTTTTCTCAAGCAACCTTATTGCTGAGTCTATAGGGTGTTCAACAACCCTGTGAAGATCCTTCCCCTTGGACTCTTCTCTGTTTCAGAACTCAAAATATTTATTCTTGTGCTCTCTGGCACCTACTCAATGCCCTCCTGGCAGAGTGTCTAGAATCCTCATTGATTCTGACTTCTTATTGAACTCACAGCAGAGTTCCTTCCTTAATGCAACCTGTGCATATGCTCAATGCCCTCCTGGCAGAGCTCTATAGAACTCCTCAGAGATTTTGTGTTCTACTGTGTCTTATTCCACATATTCTTGACTTCAAGGTATTCAACAACCTTGAGGTCTTCTCCTGAGTCAATGAATTCAGCTGTTGTACCCTCCTGGCACATCCTTGTCCAAATTCCACAGAATTGAAAGTGCTCTCTAGCACTAGCTATCAAAACCCATAGTGTTCTGTCACACCCTCCTGGTATGAAGCCTCAAAGATCCCCAAACCTGAAATCAAAGAACCCACAAATAAAAGAACCTATCTGTCCCTATAAACACACATCTATAACATACATTTACAGCATAAATAGAACACATGAAAGCATTCACACAACACAGACAATATGCAGGAAAAATTGCTCTGGTTTGTATTAATAAAAATGCCTCTCTTTACAAGGTGTTCCTGAGCTTAGAATTTTTTACAGAGTCTCGACTCCTTCTCTCTATGCTCTCTACTCTATGCATCCCTCCTTACTCAAAATAGATCCAAAGATATTTTACGTGAGGGGGCTCTTATAGCTCTTCCCTCCAATCTACCTACCCTATTCAATCTGCATTAACTCTACAATTGAATGGGTTGTCTGGTCTGAATCAAAGCTAGATCTCAACCTTACAAACCATTAAGGCTACCTACAGCTATGCCTGCACAAAGGCATGGCTTCATGGTTCAACGGTCTTATAGCATTTAATTACATTCAAATTCAAATTTGAAATGAGGACTATGCCTCTTCTCCTTGAATGTATGTGCTTGAATGCGCTGAGCTGGCTGGCGTGGAGATATGCTCCTGCATCATATGACTACAAACTCGTAATCTCTGTATCTTGTTTGAAAATATTTTTTGTTTATGTCCTTGTCCTTTATCCTAACTTGATGATAACCGAATCGTAAATCCAATTTTGAAAAGATCTTGGCCCCACCAACTTGATCGAACAGATCATTTATCCTAGGTAAGGGGTACTTGTTCTTAATGGTCATTTTGTTCAGTTGTTTATAATCGATACATAGTCTTAGAGTATCGTCTTTCTTTTTCACAAAGAGGACTGGTGCTCCCCATGGCGAGACACTCGGTCTGATATACTCTTTGTCCAACAATTCCTGTAATTGTATTTTCAATTCTGTCAGTTCTGGTAGACTCATTTGGTAGGGTGCTTTTGAGATAGGGGTTGATCCAGGTAGTAAGTCTATGGATAAATCTATTTCCCTTCTAGGAGGTAATTATGGTATCTCATCCACAAACATGTCTCTGAATTCATGTAGGACAACAAAGTCTTCTAACTTGGGCTTATCTTATTTTTCTAATAGATTCGTCGCTTGGATGGAATAAAATTGACATCCCTTTCTAATACATTTCTTGAGTTGCATTGCTGAAACTTGTCTGACTGATACAGGTTTTCGTATGCCTTGAGTTGTTCTAACAGTGCCAAAATTATCTTTATAGTTAAGTATCTTTATATAACAGTCTAATACTTCTTTGTGTTGCTCCAACCAATCCATCCTAATAATCATATCATAAGATCCTAGTGGTAGGATGTTCAGATTGGTCCTTATCTTTTGACCATCTAAGATGAACTCAAGATTAGAAATAAAGTCAACTACTTTCCTTTTAGTATGCTAGTTGTACAAGCCATGGTTTTGCATGCTTCAGTTTCTTAAGTTTATTCGACTCTACTACATTGGGAGTAATATAACTTAATGTAGCTTCAGGTTCAATTAAAACAGAAATTTGAGTGTCATTGATTTTACCTTCGATTTCTACCACCGAGGACTGGTGGTCAGCTTGTCGACCATCTAGGGCTGCATTTGTCCGATGCAGACTTCTGCCCACGTCTCCCACTGTTGAGGCTTCCTGCAAATTGTTAACAACAGTTGTGATTGCTGCAATTAAACATGGATAGTTCCTCCATAGATGAGGCTCTCCACACTCCCAACACTTTAATGGATTGCGGGAGTTGTCCCCAAACTTCTTCATTCCCAGGTTTACCGGTTTACCACTACCTTGCGTATTCGGATGATTGGAGTGAAAATCCTTCCTTGAGAAACTTTTTGCTGCATTCTGATAAGGAGGTGTTTGGTATCCCTTCTTCTGCTAGTTCATTCGATCTTGCTTATTATCCTTCCAGGCCTTGGGAAACTCTACCCACTGTTTATACTGGTCATAGCACATTCATTCTTTTCTGAATACCTCACTCAAGTATTTGGCGTTGTCAAAGTCAATTTTTTCCTGGTAGACCTGGGGTAAACATATTAAGAATCGTTGGATTTTTACCTTATCCTCCCGGATGTACGGTATGAACCTTAGTAGTTCCATAAATTTATTTATAAGGTCCTCCATCATCATCTATCCAAGTCGTAACTCGTAAAATTCTTTCATCTTCCTTTCATAATAGTTTTCAGAAAGGTATTGTTTCTTGAAATACTTCTTAAAGTCAGACCATTCCAACTGTTCCTCCTTTAGGCCCTTGGCCAATTTCAAGTCCTACCACCAAATGTTGGCCTTCCCCTTCAGATTGTAGATGGCCATTCTAACCTTCATGTTGTTGGAATAGTTGTATATCTGGAAGTATTTTTTGATGTCCAACAACCACACCTCATCTTCTTCTCCTGTCCTGGATTCTCCATCAAAGGTAGCTAGTTTACTATTTTTAAATTCTCCTTCAAGGTGGTCTACTTGTTTTATTTTTCTGTTTGGTATAGTTTTGTCCTCAGCTGAAGGTGTCCCTTCAGACGAACTGACTCCTTTTTTTGTTTCCGGTCTAGAATTCTTGGAGGACCTTTTGCTGACTTCTTTATCATGGTTATCGTCTTTTGGGATTTTCTTGGTTACTATACTACGCAGCAAGAATTCATTTATCTCTTGTTGTTCCTGTTGTTCTTTCTTCAATTTTTCATTGTCGGCCTTGAAAACCTGTAGTTCAACAATAAGATTTCTCATTGTTTCCAACACCTCCATAGGTGAGCTTCCATCATTGTTCTGTCTTGGATCTCTCGGAGGTCCTTGCTATGGATTTCCTTCCATCCTGATTTATGCACCCTCCTGAGCTGCCATAATTTACAAAAAATAGAAAGGGCTTTTTGTTTGAAACCATAAGATTTATTAGTTTTACATACGTCGGAATGTATACTAAGTAGCTAATGTGGCCCTGTTCAGGCCTAGTGTTGTATCTTTTGCTCTAATACCATATGTAATGTACCTCAAATTCACTATAAAAAAAAAATATCTATGACATAATTCAATTTCATTTAAGCTTTAGAATTTAAGAGAAGGTAAGATACATTTATGTCCATAATGACATTATTACACCAGTCTAGTTTACTTCGAACAGAAAAACTTATATGGATAAATTCTTCCATAATTCTATCACTTTCCTTAACCTTCAAACTACTCCAACATACTTATATGTATATAGGCAATATATAAACTTAGGTCGAAGGAACCCTTGAGGTTCAGAGAAAGGATCTGGGATCACAGAGTTTAACCTCTGGGTGGTCGCGTAGGAGAGCAGCCGAAACAAACGATCGAGACACTTCGGGGAAAAGTGTCGAAATCCCGAGAGTCATAGGATTGCACCAAGTTACGAGGGATTTAAGCGCTTAGAAGCACCCTAGGTGAGGATCCATATGAACGGTGGAAACACTTCGTGGAAGAGGTGTCGAAGTTGTGAGAGTCATTGGATCTTGCAGAGCAGTGAGGAGATTAATGCCGAGTGTCTCCCAACACTCTAAGGCATTGAATTTCGCTATTTCAGAGTTCGGGGTTTGGAGCGGCAAGTGAATTTTGGAGTCGCTGCATCGTGAAATCCCGGTTCACGAAATTGCGAAACGATCGACATCGTTCATCAAGGAGGACACGTGGCGAGTGGTCTAGGTTCAGGGAAAATCCTGAAAGGTTGTGGATAGTCGATCTAGTGGGATTGTGGTCATCGATTCAAGAGGAAACTGGACCGTTGATCTCTTAAGGGGGAGATTTCGGCATTTCGGGGTAGTAGCACCAGGTCACAGGACCGGTCGTATGAAAAGAGACTTAAGGGAGGAGCTAAGGAGCTGTCAATCCCTATTTTGGGTTTCGAAATTTCGAAGGACAGAGAACGGGAGGAACACTTGCATCGGGATTCCCTGAATCGCAAAAATCTGGTAGTGCTTTGACATTAAGCAGGTGATCACAGAGTGATGGTCACATGGACAGAGGCTAAGGGCGATCCAGAACTGTTAAGCCCTCTTCGGTGTTTCGGCGACTGAGAGTTGGAAGGACAAGGAGTGCGGGATTGTCAAAGTAATTAGTTATGCACATTTAATTATGATTTTAATTGCAAGGTTGGATCTTCATGACTACTAGAACAGTAGGTATTTTGACTGTCTACTATGTGCGCATATAAAGGCATATATTATCATTCTTACTGTAGGGAATTTGCTTTAATTCTCCATTAACATCTGTACTTATTTCCACCTATAAGTATGTACATACATATAGCTTTCTCTAAATATATATAGAGCAATTCACTGTCATAGGTATAGTTTCATCTTGATTCTGGTTTATAATTGGAAAGCTCAGTTACGTGCTACAGTCATGCATCTTTACGTACAGAAAATATAAACAAGCAAGTATATATACCTAACTTGAGTCTAATTCTTACACACCAGTAGCTTACACATCAAGCATAGTTAACTCGAAGGATCCCATCTTATTTTCTACGGTTTATGCCATTAAACAATAGTCTAATTACAAAATTTCGAATACTTAAAGGTGTATGACCTCATGGCAAGCAAAACTCTTATGAAAAATCACGATAAAAATCTACTTAATTAGTTTAATACTTTCATAGACAATAATTTATGTACTTGTCATGCCCTGTACACAGTGACTTGTAATATGATATGTTATTTCTATTCTACCTCTATCCCATATGAAGATCCTCCATCGTTTCTACCAGTCCATTCATTACAGTATTAGAGTTGTTCCTATAACAAATAATTCCTACTATGTTACTATAGTTTTGTGAAAAAAATAGAGGTCAATCTAGTTTCGGCAATTACAAATGCCGAACATAAAAAAAACAAAAGACCACGTTGTTTGTCAAATCACGAAATGCGAAAAGACTGTGGGACCATCACTCTGGGGTTTCGGGGTTTCAGGGTTCGGGATTTCACGATTTCAAATGCCAAACACCAACACACAACAACTCCCAAATTGCGAAAATGTGAATGGAATGTGGGACCAGCACTTCGGGGTTTCGGGGTTCGGGATTTCGCGATTTCAAATGCCAACACCAACACACAACAACTCCTAAATTGTGAAAATGTGAATGGAATGTGGGACCAACACTTCAGGGTTTCGGGGTTTAGGATTTCACGATTTCAAATGCCAAACACCAACACACAACAACTCCCAAATTATGAAAATGTGAATGGAATGTGGGACCAGCACTTTGGGGTTTCGGGGTTCAGGATTTCACGATTTCAAATGTCAAACACCAACCGTAGAATAGGCAGCCAGAATTTCTTTCCCAATTCACCCCCTAGCCTGACCATGAATCCATGAGGGCGAATTTGGAAAACTCCTCCTCAGCAATGTCCACAATTCCAGCAGCTATCCTCTTTCCTCACACTTACTCAGCAGTGCTCATAACAGTAAGGAAAATCCATAGTCCCTTTTTTCCGCATACTTGGCAGCGTCTTGCCTCCTCACATATGTTATTTATCAATTTTGCCCAGGTCGTTTTCCCTCCCTTGGGGATTTTCGCAGCTTTCTAAATCCCTGATTTTCAGGGGCTGCCAATGGCCAAATAATTGATTTTCCACTTGTAACAATCAACCTAGGGGTAGTTCCAACATGTTCCCCACTCATGGAGTCATGGTCAGCTAAATTCAACATGGTTGTTCCATTTGTCCTCCTGCAATTAATATAAAATATTATGTTTTCATACAAGTGTCATAGTCAAATAGTTAGTTGGGTCAAATCATGTCTCTACCCAACAGTCATGTTAATTAATTACAATTATTAACAGAATTTCCATAAATGGAAAAAAAAAATCCAAATTCAAATTTACTAAAAACGGAATAAATTTCCAATGAATTTAAATTTCAAAAATATTTTATTTTTCGGGATATCACATGTTCCTTATGTTGGACATCCCGGTTACCAAAAAAAAATTATAGCAGTAAGAAGCCAATTCTTTTGGCCAGTAATGAAGAGGGATGTTGTTGATTACATCGCTCGATGTATGGAATGTCAGAAGGTGAAGGTTGAGAATAGGCACCCAACGGGTTTGCTGCAACCATTGCCAATCCCAGAGAAGAAATAGGAAGTGATCACCATGGATTTCATCACAGGATTACCCAAAATGAATAAGAAACATGATTCAATCATGGTGGTGGTTGAAAAATTAACAAAGGATGCTCATTTCGTGCCTGTGAAGACAACGCATACAGCGGCTAATATTGCAGAAATATTCATGAACGAGATTACTAGGTTGCATGGGATACCTAGGACAATTGTCTCGGACAGAGATACAAAGTTTACTTCCAATTTCTGAAGGGGATTGTTTAAAGGATTTGGCACAAATATAAACTTTAGCACAACATATCATCCCCAGACAGATGGGAAAACAGAGAGAGTCA
Source organism: Picea engelmannii (assembly GCA_009831015.1). Lineage (NCBI taxonomy): Eukaryota > Viridiplantae > Streptophyta > Pinopsida > Pinales > Pinaceae > Picea > Picea engelmannii. The sequence continues at coordinate 705,566 of ML781873.1, read as the reverse complement.
ATTGAATAATTGAAGACATGTTGAGAATGTATGTGATGGATAAGCCATCTAAGTGGGAATATTACTTACACTTGGTTGAGTTTGCATATAATAATGGTTATCAAGCTTCATTGAGAATGAGCCCATTTGAAGCCTTGTACGATAGGAAATACGATACTCCAGTAAGTTGGGACAACCCAACAGATAGAGTGGTACTTGGGTCGGAGTTGCTCAAAGACATGGAAGACCAGGTGGTCAAGATCAAGCAGAATTTAAAGGCAGCTCAAGATAGACATAAAGTTTATGCAAACAAGAACAAGACATCTAGAAAATTTAAAGTAGGGGAGCATGTACTTTTGAAAGTGAATCCCAAGAAAATCTCTTTGAAATTGGGTAGTTGTACAAAGCTGGCAGCTAGATTCTGTGGTCCATTTGAAATATTGGATAGAATAGGGACAGTTGCATAAATTCTTGCATTGCCTACTTCCATGAATGTGAATAATGTATTTCATGTCTCTTTACTAAAGAAATATGTGCATGATCCTAACCATGTTATTGATTGGCATTTTATTCAGGTAGAGACGGAGGGAGATTTTTAGGTTCTACTAGTGCAGGTATTGGACAAAAAAGTCAAAATGCTTCGGAATCGAGTTATAGTGCTAGTAAAAGTTCAGTGGATCTGCTACGATCCTGAAGATGATACCTGGGAGCATGAATATTTCATGTGGGATGAGTACCCGCAACTTTTTTAATAAATTTGAAATTTTGATCTCTATTTTGTATATGCACTAAGGACAGTGCCAAAATAGGGGGGAGGGAATGTAACACCCCAGGTTTTGAACCCCCATTTTAAATAATGTATGGTTATAATGCTGAGAGGCCAGGGTATCCAAATAATTATTAAAAGGCCAATGTGCCCAATACATGTAATGTTTTTATCATTATTAATAATAAAGACATCGTTGGCTACTAGACAGACAAGGAGTAGAGTTATAGGGGGCTATGATTCTACAAGAGAGGGGGATTGAGGGGATAAGTGTGTATTCCTATGTTAACTACCCCTTTTGTCTAAGGGAGGGGATCGGTTACTTGAGCTTCTTGGGGAAGGCCAGGAGGTTCTTGATTCCCCATGAAGTTACTTGAACTTGCCTCTGGTCTGATGGGGGAGTTTGACTGATGGCTTGTTCATTGATTTCCTATATGTACCTTCATTTTCCTCACGCACTTCCATGCACTCACTTACCCATCCATTGATCCATCCTCACCCGCGTCTTGGCTTGGGAGGGGAACTGAATTGGAGAAGAATTAGCCATGGGATAGTTGGTTGTAATGGTCGTTGGTGAAATCCAGCCATGACCTGAGGCCTACATGTCTGAGATGTGTTGGCATGTGCCTTGTTTTTCTAACAACTACGAGTCCTGAGAGTTCCATCATTGAGATTATGGACCATTTGTGCTAGAGGCCCCCAAAAAAGGAGAGGGGTTTCCTAAGGGACTACATGGAAAAGAAGGGTGTAGGTCCATTCTCTTGGGGCGGTATAGGCTGGGTAGAAGAGAGTTGGGTACTTGGATTGTTGTGGGTGTTGGAAAACCTGTGAGAGCTTGAGAGTTGACTGGTTTGGTAACCAAAGTACACTCTAGAACCGTCCTTGTGGATTCATATCCTTGGCTCGGGGGTGACAATGTTGTTTAGATTTGGATCAATGGTGTCTACGATTGGGTGGAATGTCCTTGGTCTACAGCCAGTTGGTGTCATCTTCCATAAAGATAAGTTATATTTGTTATGGTATCATTTACATGTATATGAATTTATTTTCGTTGTGTATTTAATTATCGTTTAATTAAATCTTTAGACTATGCATGCTTGTTGACTACTGTTGTGCATGTCGTTAAAGTCTTTTCTTTTATGCATCCTTAAATTTTAAAAAGGTATTGTAAGAGAAAGAAGTCCAAGGGAGGGCTTGAAGGTAGTATGCCCTGGCTTGTGGGTGGTTGGGGACGTTACATCAATCCTCAAAACTTTCAGTATGTAAACATTTCAATAAAACAGAAATAATAAGAAAATTGAAAAAGAGCATCAATGCTCAAAACTTTCGATATGTAAACGTTTCAATAAAAATTAAAAAATTAAAAAAGAGTGTCGATGCTCAAAAATTTGGATATCTAAACATTTAAAATATTGGGTATAGAGAATCTGGTAATAAGACTCCGAATCTATTCTCCAATGAGATGATGACATATAAGGTTTTTTTTATTATATAAAAAATAATGTTTTTAGTTCTATAGTTCGAACAATAGAGATGATGCAAAATTTTATGGTCAAAGGACATATTAATATGAGGTCAACGAATTATCAATCACTATAGTCCCTCTACGCCTTCGACTGTGACTAATAACACCTCCAAACATGGTAAAACTAAAAAAAGTTGGCAAAGTTTGATGTCACTATGTAAGGGCAAAAGGACACAAGAAGATGAAACCAATCACTTGATGGTTGACATTCCAAGGCAGCATTAAAATGGAGAATGTTTTGAAGAGTGAAATAACAACTCAAAAAGAGATGAAAAAAAATGAAACTTTAGAGAAGAACCCATATCAAAATCATGGAGGACTTGAAATCGAGAATTTTGTTCAAATATGGAAGGAGAACAAGAATTTTAATACTATTCTTAGGGAACAAATATTGTCTCTAAGACAAAACCATAATCATCGCCAATGCGTAAGAAAACATGAGAATCTAGCGAATGGGTAAGAAAACGTTATGAACATAAATATACATATAAATAGATATTCATAACATAATAATTAATAAATAAATAATAACTTTTAATAATGAAAGAACGTGTCTCAAAGGACATGACTATTGGTTAAGGGAACCCCTGCGTGGGTATATAAACGAGCCCTCATTCTCAATTATATATCATCTCATCTATTCATATTTTATACATTATTCCTACATGGATTATTATCTTATATTTCAAGTATTTAATATTGTCAATTGAGACAATATTAAAAGGGTGGAAGGAAAAGTTATATTAAAAAATTATAAATAATTAAAAAAAAGAGTTAACTTTGTTAATTTAAGTCATGAGTGAATAAGGAAAATTATATATATATATTAATATTACAAGAAGATTACCAAGGGAGTATATTATAAAGTATTGAGAATTTTATTATCGAGTGAAAGGTTAAAATATTTTTAATCAAGTCAAGTTCCAAAATGGACAATTCAAAATTGAAGAAATGAAGGTTTTATTATGAAGGATGTTTCATTTCAACTTACGAGTCATTTACATTAAAGGGGAGTATTCAGGGAATAGAGGTTAACATCATTATCAGCATGACCCACGATGAGAATTCTATTAATATTAATTTGGTGAGTCAATTATTTATTTTGGAGCATAACATAAGTGAAAAGACAAATATTGTTTGCAATTCAATGTCACAACTATGTATAGAGAAGAAATCGACATCATTATTGGGCTACCCTGGTTTAAAAGTCTAGGTACCTTCATTTTAAGAATAGAAAAAAACTATGTGACTTTTCCCTATAAAAAGAAGATGATGACTCTTCAAGACATTGCTATGAGGTCAAAATCGATAACACCTTCATCAAAAGAATTTAAATATATCTCAAAGGTGTTCCTTCTAGATAATTAGAAATCGATATCAAAAATGCAAAAAGAATATGATGAAGTTATTGCTGATAAAAATCAAGAAATATCCCGCTTAAAAAATCATAGTGAAAAACTTCTTACTCAAATTAAGAAGTCAAGGGATAAAAAACAACGTGTCCAGGAGTTGGAGCAAGAGAATAAAGATCCCAGGAAGAAATTATCAGTAAATGATGAAGAAGCTTCTCGTTTGAAGAACCTTAATCAAAAATTGCTTGAACAAATTAAAAAGATGAAAGATGAAAAGCCTGAGAATCTAAATATTATAAATAAAGTCGGAAAATCAGAAGATGAAGAAGAAATTTCACACCTAAGGGTTCATAATCAAAATTTACTAACACAAATTAAAAAGTTGAAGCATGAAAAGAAGACTTTACAAGAAAAACTAGATCACAAAACCTCATTAGTCGATAAGGAAATGATGATAGACCCAATCAACCTTACAACTCAAAAAGATGCAAATCCAGCTAAGGTAAAGAAGTTTTCAAATGTCGAGGTACAAACAAGCCATAGATATGAAGAAGACTCAAATCCAAAAGTTAATCAATAAAAAGATGCAAGTATAAGAAGTAAAGATCAAGTTGTGAGGATGCCTTATCAACATCCTAATCACAAAAATCGATACTTCAGCCAATCAAAACAGAAACAAATAACTACTATGTTGAAGAATATTAATTCCACTACAAGTGTGGGTCAAAATAGAAGCTATCATGGGAGTAGAAATGTATCAAGTTCTTTCCAAGAACCCTATAAAAACCTAAATCCCCAGAAGATTGAATTAGGATGGGCAGACTCCTTTACAATTCGACAGTTCTGCTCAGTGCTTAGAAGATCCTATCGTCTCAGGTCCTCAACAATTACTAACTCAATAATGAAGAATCATGAGACAATAATTACAATCTAGCGCAAGATATAAGTCTTCCATAAAGTATGTTTTGAGGACAAAGCATTTTTAAAAGGAAGGCAATGTTATGAACATAAATATACATATAAATATATTCATAACATAATAAATAATAACTATTAATAATGAAAGGACATGTCTCAAAAGACATGACTATTGGTTAAGGGCACCCCTGCACGGGTATATAAACGAGCCATCATTCTCAATTGTATATCATCTCATCTATTCATATTTTATACATTATTCCTACATGGATTATTATGTTATATTTCAAGTATTTTGGATAATTATTGTATGAGAGAACTTTGTTTGTCTCAGAAAACATGAAAATATTTGATTGAAAATGTATAGCTCCAGCTTGTAATATACCATGGGCATAAACAAAAGCTATATTTATTGGATCACATATTTAAATTTCTATTTAAATTTCCAAAATAATTTATGTGTCTATTAAATATTAGTGTGATTAAAATTAAGGATTTCATTCTTGAATTAAAATCATAATTTATACACTAAGTAATTATTAAATGTGTTTAAACCATATCTTAGTACAATGCTACCCACACTCTTTATATAGTGTATTGACATATATCTATATCCCATAACCAAATTTCCTTTTTAAACTATATCTATTTCTTGGTACAATGCTACCCACACTCTTTATATAGTGTATTGACATTTACCTATATCCCACAACCCCATTTCCTTTTTAATTGACACATTGGATGAAACCCACACCCTAATCAACCTCGTGTTTGATCATTGATATAAGAATTATGGCTACAACATCGTGTAAGCATATGCTACAACATTAATTTTCCCATTGTTGGAGTCATTGATTTACAAATATATCCCAATTATTAATTTTGAATATTTGCATGCGTAGAATTGCCTTGTATGCTCTAAACAAAGCATACATAGTCACCTATAGCACTAATTATTCATTTCTGAGTTTGTTGGAATGAAATATGATTTGAATCCGATACAATAACATTCTACAACCATATATTCCCAAGCCCATTCATTCCAACATTTTCAACATTGACCTCAAGCCCATAGTAATTGGCCTCAAGCCCAAAGTGTACGCTCTCATCTACAACAATCCTCATCCATATAAATGAATATCTATTAATTTAATGTTCATGATTAGTGATAGCAATGGATAGAACAAAGCGCCATGAATTTTTTTTAATCTCTAAAATGAAAATAGTGAATGGGAAGATTTGCAATTACTGAGTTGAACATGGTTTTTGTTATAAAATAGAGCATGTTCTCCATCTATGATTACACATTTAAAAAAAAATATAAAGTGCATTATTATTTGGCATAAAAAAGGTGTAATGTTTAATTTATCATAATATAGTTATAGAAGTGGATTTGTTTTCCCTGGGTTATGATCTGTAATACCCCAAAGAAAGACAAAGAACATTCATAGAGAAAGACAAAAACAACACAGGATATGAGTAAGAAAAATGAACTATTTGTCTTATTTAGTAGAATATATGGTATTCCATAATCAATGCAACGATGCATTGTGTAGATGTGGTCTGGATTATTGGAACATTTGTTTTATTTATTGATAAAGTTTGATTGCATTATGAAGAGCTTGATGTGCTAATAATGCATGTAACATGAATGATAGCGTCATTCTAGATAATACGATGAATAGTAGAATTCCATTTTAATGTGAATAATGGTTGGAAATGATTGAATTGTTGGGTAGATACAATTATGATATCATTTCATGAATTGCTAAAAATATGCATGAGTGCTAACAATCTTGTTTGGATGCAAATAAAGTGGAGGAAATTGTAGGAAGAATTTTCTTGGATATCTACAGCTACAAGAACCAAACATAATGAACATAAATCTCATGCCTAAGAATTTTTATTTTCCTATATAAACTTATTTGAGAAATTAATAATTGAAAATTGTTATGATATACTAACAATTTGTTTGGCCGCATGGAATTGAGAAAATTCCACGGGAAATGGTCTTGGATATGGCAGAGATGCTACTGCAAGAGCCAAACAATTGTGAGCAAAACAACTCATGTTTGAGAAGAAGAAAAAAATCTTGTGAAAACAAATTTGAAATTTCATAATTATATGATGATGTCTCATATTAATTGTATGCATGTAATGAAGATGGGATGATTTCCATGGGTTATATATTGCTAATAGAATCCTAGCAGCAAGTTGGCATTTATCTACATGAGAACACCTTGGAAAATCATGGATCACGTGAGGAATAACAATGAAATGGATGTCTGAGCCTAGAGGGTGAGTTGCATTATCGAAGGACCATGTTGTCAGGAATGAAGAGTGAACTCTAGTGTGAGTTGCAATGTAGAAGAATCATTTTTTCAAGCATGAAGAGTGAACTCTAGTGTGAGTTGCACTATTGAAGAATGAGGTTTCCAAGCCCGAGGAGTGAACTCTAGTATTGGTTGCACTATAGAAGAACCAAGTTGTGAGGCATGAAGAGTGAACTCTAGTATGATTTTCACTGTCGAAGAATCATGTTGTCGGGCCTAAAGAGTGCACTCTTGTGTAAGTCACATTGCAAAAACAAGGTTGTTGTTGGTTATTTTACTAATATTCTTCCTAGAAGTGAGTCCCTTGAGTTCCAAGGAGTGATATTCCTAGTTACCTGTGCCATAGAGACCTTGATAAAGGAAAGGTGCAGCCCAAGGGACTCACGACAGTAAAGGGGGCACATTCCTTGGGTCAACCTTGATAAACGAATGGGACGTCATTCCTTGGGTTGGGTAGGTGAATGGGAAGAGATCATGATAATTGTAGGATAATTCCATTGGCTTATGTATATGTTTCAGGTCATGGTGCCTTTGTATTTTTTATTTTGGGGGCCAAATGTGCCTATGTATCTGTGATATTGGGGCGAGAGTGTCTATGTACTTTGTTTAGGTTGGAATTAATGTGTGATTTCAGAAAAGAGAGACTATATGTTGATTATTGGTCAGGGAGCCAAAATTGTAAAATGAAATTACACCTGTAGGGTGTTGTGCACTGAGAACAACTCAAAAATAAAGGGGAGGTAGGCCGAAATTGTAAAATAAAATTACACCTGTAGGGTGTTGTGCATTGAGGACAATGAAAAAATAAGGGGGAACATCCCTAGTTCTAATCCACATGAATTATAATGTAATTGTATAGATGTGAATTAGGTTGGTGAGCCAATGCGTTGGTGCGAGCGTTGGGGTGAAGATTCATATTGATTTAATGTGGTCAGGGGTCGATTTAGATATTATGAACATTGAAATAATTAATAAAATTAATAATCGTTGGCCGTGATAAAAACAAGATGAAGAAATATCGGGAGATATGATTCCACAAGAGAGAGGGGTCCAAGGGGGAATTATTCATTGATATTAATGTAACCCACGTTCCTGAAATTATTATCTTTGTGTATAAACATCTATTTGTTGATTGAGTGTATGAGAGGCCAATCAATAAAATCAAGTAAGAGGGTGGGTGTGAGTGGTCACATCCCATAGTTATTGGAGAGAATGGGATAAGGTACAATCATCCTTGAGAAGAGACTGATTTGAGCAAGCAAGGAAGAAGAGGTAATTTGTATGCAAAATAGGGACAATTTGTTTACATGCAGATTTTTGGCAGCAAAGAATGAGAAGAGGGAGAGGGAGAGGACCATTCATGGTATACTTGAACACAACCATTGTTTGGATGTGTTTTTATGCTGATATAGAGGGCTTGTGTGTGGGTAAATTGAGTTGTAAGGATATGGTGTGATTTCCTATTGAGGAAATATATCAGAGCTTTATGAAGGCTGTTGTGAGAAAATATGAAACAACTGAGAGTTCCTAGAGTTCTCAACTAAGTGATTCATGGCCAACCAAATGCACTATTGGCCCTCGTAAACAAATGGTACATCGTGAGGGACTATGAGTAGTGAAGGGGGTACATTCCTTGGGTAGTGCAAGTTGTGGGAAAATAGAGAGAGCTAGAGGTTTGGAATTGTTGTGCGACTAGAATATGGGTTTGGGGTTGCTTTGTGTGGAGAGTGGATAGCTAGTAGGCCGGATCTCCTTGTGGACTCATAGCCTCAGATTGGGGGTGGCTTTTTGATGAGAGAAATTTATCAGTATTTCCTATGGATGATAGGTTCATCCTTTGTTTCCAGCGAGTTGGTTAATCATTAGCAGATAATTGTTTTTGTCTTGCCCTTATGTTAATTCCGTTGTGTAAATTGTTTATATGAATGTTGTGTGTTTGTTGTTTGTTTTAAAAATTGCATTCATGTTTAATATATGTTGCTAGATGCATCAAAAACTCTGGTATCCATCTAACGGTCAAATATGTGTGTGATCTGCGGCTAGTAAGCTACAAGAATTTAATTAGGAGTAAATATTAATAGTTTTAATGAGTTTCTGCACGTAATGTTTCTCAGCAGGGCGTTGGGTATGTTACATTATGGTATCAAAGCTTATGGTTCAAACATCGGGCTCATATGATCTCGAATCAGAGAGAATTGGTGAAACATTTTGTTGCATATTTATTTTGTGACCGATTTGGAGGAAAAACGTAGATTTTAGAGAGAAATCCCCAATTTCGTGAGTGAAATCTGAGTTTTAATGACTTCGGATGGTTTTATATGGTTAATGAAGTAGAGAGGTGAAGTTGCAGATCAAAATTTGACCTAGAATATTTGAAATTTGAGCTTTAATGACCACCTGTAGAGTTACAGGAAGTTTGTAGAAATCGATGTCTCAAATCGTGTTTGATCTCGTGATTGACGACCAAGATTCACTCTGATAAATTTTAAAAATTTATAAGGATTCGACCATTTGATGGGATCAAAGACCAGGATTAAATCAGGGGTTGTGAAATGGAGCAAATCAATGGTCCATATCAATCAAAGAAAATTTGAAATTTTTCTAAGTGTTAAAGTTCACGAAGAGAAGTCATTGACGACCGATGGATGGATCAACCGAAATAGTGAATATTTTGGTTCGACCATAAGACATCTCTGACCATCGATGGTCGAAGGTTGGGAATCGATCAAATCTGGAGAAGTATTTTCAATCGTTGATAAATTTGGTCGATGATCAAGGTAGGCTGAATTTGGTGAAGTATTTCAAATCAAGCAAGAGAAGTCATCGATGAGTGATGTGCTTAAGTTTTAGCATCAACAAAAGTTGGCGAGGTGTCCAAGATGTCCAAGAGAATTGGTCGATGGTCGATGGGGGAAGGAGTATGATGACATCATCATTCATGAGTCATGATACATCACCCAAGTTGACACCTCAGGAAGACATGTCATGCCACATCATCATCCATGTGTCATTCCACGTCAACAGTTTCCACGTCAGCCGACATAAGTGGTTGATGGTCAAATCAGTTGATTTGAGAAAGTGTTCAATAGTAATCGGGGATATCCAATCAACGATGGGTTAGTGTTTGGGCATCAACAGATTCAACGAAGATTTTTTCATTCTCCAACAAATATCTCCAACAACCGATTTAAGAGTTGTTTGAAAATCGGGTGTCGAGGAAATGGACTGATGACTGACGGTCAGATAGGTAACTTTAGAAAAATGATGTATGAGCCCAAAGGATGATTTATGTTGTCAATGGCTGACAAGGTCATATCAACAGTTGTTTTGTATCGTGATTTTGTATTAACAATTGAAATTTAAAGAACTGTTATAGTAGTAAAACAATGAATTTTGTGTGAAATTTTATGAAAAATTTCATATTTTTTAAGGTCATTAACTTGCGGGGAATTTTTTAGGATGTTGGCACAGGGGAATACCTAGGGTTCAACCTTTGAAAACATGCCAATAAAACCCTAACTACTATCCCTTTCAGCAACACTTGCGAAGTAGGATAAGTCTCACCCGAGGTAGAAGTAGGGGGAGTTACAGGACTCAGGTGTATGTAACGAAGATGGGACGCATATTTGTGATTACAAAACTTCGCAGAGTACATAGGAACAACATTCATTAATATATTATCCTTATTCACATCGCATATGAAACCCTAAGTATAGTTCGATGCAATAATACTAAAGATTAAGCACTCTAACCATCTAGCACATAGCACTGAATCAGATCTAGCATTCACCAATAAAGAACTAAGAATCCGTAGATCTATCTAACATTCATAAAATTTAATGCACTAAATAGATTCAAAGAATGAACATAATCGCACAAATAAATTTATCAACACAAGATTTGCGTGGTTCACCCCAGTGTGGGGCTACGTCCACCAACTACTTCTTCTTCTTCTATTATTCTTCTTCGATCTCTTACACTCATCTGCTTCTGTGAACTAAGCCACAGAGCCAAGATTCGCATTGGAAATGTAATATTCACATTAAGCACCAAATCCACCTTCCCAAAATTAGATCAAGGCACAGAGCCAACTCGCACAGAGCATTACATATACAGTTTGTTACACGAAGCAACTCAAAGTCACTTACACTTAGCTACATACACATCACTTATCTCTTGCACTTAGCCCATCACTACATTGCTTTCACTAAGCAAACTTCACTACTTCTACATTACATTCTTTCCTATTTATACTTTTACATCCCTTACAAAAAGGCCTAATCATGGGTAAACCCATGGGTCGACATCCCAAAACACTAATACAAAAACCCTAGTGAACCCCTTGTTGGGCCCACAAAATAAGTGAGATCTTGCGATCTCATCTTTTCCTGGGCACTCGATCTTTGACCAACCTATTGAATTCCAAATGTGGTCAAACCTGACCAATGTTTCCTCAAAACATGGTCGAGGGCCAACAAGCCCCCAACACTCACCTGTGACTCATCCCGAGTCACTCAGATCTGGGAAACACTACCTCGAAGGCCTCGAGTTGCCTCGACCTCCTGCTTCAACTAAGCCTCCTTCTCAGTGAGCTCCTAGAGTAATTTTTTGTTAATGTCACACACCCACTACCATAATAATTTTTTTTGTTTCTTCCTGCAGAATCAAAGACCCCGAAATCTCTACGGAGGCCTAGCGTAAACTAGTTCTCTCTCTCTCTCTTTTCTCCCATGTGATCGTGGGTCATGATCACAGGTCAAATAACCATGGTGCCTCTAAATAATTCGCGACTCGGCGCTACAGAGATGTCAAATTGTTCGACTCTACAACCGCCGAACCCCGACAAGGCTAGCGACTGGCCAATAGGGACAAATCCCAATAGTGTTAGCGAATGGCCAATAGGAATGGGCTCTGTCGCGCGATTGAGTGGAGTACAGTTGGCAATAGGTAAGCACGACGCGGTGGGAAACGTGACAAGAGATGGGTCCCACTTCACATGCCACGCCATTTCGGACCCCCCCCCCCAGTAAAGGCAGAATGGCAAGGGGGGTCTGGAATTCGCCTGAGCACCGTTGATCAAGGTGAATTAATCGTGACCGTTCCAGAGTTGCCCATTCAATTTCGGACCCCCCCCACCGCTAAAGGAAGAATAGCAAGGGGGCTACGGAATTAAGCCTCAGCCGTAGATCTGGGCGGGTGGACTTTGGCCGTCAAGATCTCCTCGCTATTTACCCTAAGGCGCACTCGCGCCCCGGTTTAAAGTTGACGTCTCTTCCCCACATATGACGATCATTATAGACCCTGAGATTCTCTGAAGGAATCTCGTCCATTCATCGAGACTTAATCACATGCTAACATCTTGATATTTATAAGTCGGTATTTATCAAGGCGAGAGCCTGACCTGTTGTCAATGGAACTCCTGAATCCCTGATTCATGATTTCCCGAAATGGGTAATCTCTCGACATGTAGCCTCCGAAAAATCAGATGGTCTACGACTACTCTGGGGTTTCCACCATGGGACATCCCGATCTCTCGTCATCAGAACTCCCGAGTTCGCGATTCCCAATTTCCTGAAATGGGAAATCTCACGACACGTGGTCCCTTAAATCAGACGGTCCAGATCTATCTCGGGGTTTCCACCATGGAAAGTCCCGATCTTTCATCACCAAAACTCCCGAGTTCGAAATTCTCGATTTCTCGAACTAGGAAATCTCCCGACACGTGGCCTCCTTTAATCGGATGACCCAAATCCATTTCGAGGCTTTCGCCCTTATTCACTGGGGGTTTAACCCTCGGATATCTCCTAACAGATCCAATGGCTGTCAGGTTTTCCAACCGAGATCTGACGGTTCAGACAGGTTCCTAACTTGTGCATTCTCCCACGACTTCCTGGATGGGGAGAATTCAACGGTCCAGATGTTCTCCTGGACCTCGGGGATCTACGATCCTAATCTCTTCGCTACCCATGAAGACATAGAAAGACAAAGTGGTAAGGCCTTAATATCCTACTTTCTCCTACCAATCTAACGGTCATGGGTGACCACAGGTTTCCCAACAGGATCTTGTCCGTCGATCAACATCTATTTTGGGTTAAGGCACTTAACACTCCAATTTCTCCTTCCAATCTGACGGTCGTGAGTGACCACCGATCTCCCGATGGGATTTCGTTCGTCAATTCGATACTTATCAGGGGTTTCTTAAGGCCTTGAGCCTTCACGTCCTTTCTCCAGATTCTTGATGGGCATTTGAGAAGGGTATCTCTATGGGGAAGTTTACCCAGGGTACTATATGAGGTAGATAAGGGTATCGCTCTCCCAAGAACCAGACCTGAAGTCTAAATTAGATTAGTATGCATATAAATAACAACTTATGAAATAAGAATCCATACGTAGTCTTTCCATTATAAACATACAACTACCAGTGCTGATCAAAATATCATACAAATATTCTTATAATGAATTCATTCACCATTTCACAACTTATGATCATAGATGTCAGCATACATATATTTCAAGATGTCAAACGCAAAACACTTATCAGAAAGTAACACCAGGGGCTTATGCAACTACTGAGAGGGGTGCTCGTTTCCACCCAATCGTAGGCTCAGCAACTCCCAGCGGATTTACCACTAGCTACCCCCGAGCTGAGACCACGATGTTGTGAGACTACGTCTTTGTTTGCCAGTGACTAGGAGTGAAGGTTACTCTCCTCCCTCTCTGCTATCACTCACTCTGCATATCGCCAGAGTTCTCTTACTCCCCTCGTGTCTACCCCCAATCTCTTCTCCCCCACAACTTATCCTCTTGCGAGGTTGCGTGTGGCGCGATTTCCCTCGCGTTGGTCAGGCCTGATGGCTCTTACGGATGGGCGGTTCACCTCCCCATCCCTCATTAATTCCTGAGGAGCCATCTACCTACCACCCTGCGAGACATTAAATTCGGGGCCAGCGAGCCGCTTTTTGTTCTCCAGGCCAGTGAAGTCCAAATACGGTATTGATTTTCGGTGGAAGTTAATGCCACCTTTCCAGGTGCCTTCCACCGCCTCTCTGCAGCCATCGTGGTCTCTTTTTCAGCATATCCCCTCTTAACGGTCCTGCAATATAAATTCATAATATTATTCACATTCATCGACCTTTTCCACAAGGTCCATTCACATCACATATTCACATTTCTGAGTTTGCCACAGTTCTAGGCCAGTCCAGTTATTTTTACAAATTGGGGGAAACAAGGTGTTACAATTCCCTCCCCCTTAAAGGAACATCGTCCTCGATGTTCTTATCTTTTAACATGAATTTCATGTACAAAAGTAAACAAAATCGGATATGCCTGTCTCATGGCATCCTCCATTTCCCATATAGCCTCATCTGGGCCAAAATGTCTCCACTGCACCTTTACCTGTGCAATGGTTCGGTTCCAGAGTGGGGTTTCCTTTCGGTCCAATATGCATTGGGGTTCTGGTAGAAATTCTCCCTCCGGTTCCACCTGGATCACAGACCAGTCAATTATATGATTATCATCATGTACATATTTCTTCAATAATGAAACATGGAAAACTTTATGTGCTTTTACTGTGGGAGGAAGTGCTAGCCGATAGGCTACAGGTCCCAATCTATCTAGAACCTCAAAGGGTCCACAATACTGGGGTGCCAACTTGGCACAAGCTCCCATTCTCAGGGAACTCCTTCTGGGATTAATTATGAGATATACATGGTCTCCCATTTTGAACCCTCTTGGAGTTATCTTTTGGTCAGCATAACTTTTCTGTCGGTTATGAGCGACCTTCAGATTTTTTTTTATCTGAGTCACTTGTTGTTCCATTTCTTTCAACATGTCGAGTCCAAAAGAAATCCTATTTACAGGATTACTCCAGCTGACTGGAGTATTACACGGCCTACCATAGAGGACCTCGAAGGGACTCATCTTTAAGGATGCTTGGTAGCCATTGTTGTAGGCGAATTCTACCAATGGGAGGTAGTCTTCCCACTTCCTGGGTTGATGCATTACATGCATCCTTAACATATCCTCTAATATTTTATTCACTCTTTCTGTCTGTTCGTCGGTTTGAGGGTGATAGGCGGTGCTAAACAACAATTTGGTCTCTAAACCAGCCATCAGTGATTTCCAAAAATTGGAAGTAAATTTGGTGTCTCTGCCAGACACTATGTCTTTTGGCATACCGTGCAGTCTGAACACCTCTTTCATGAATACCTGGGCGATATCTATCACCTTGCAGGTTGATTTGACGGGGATGAAATGAGTAGACTTGCTCAGTCTATCCACCACTACCATAATGGCATCATTCTGTTTGGTTGAAGTTGGAAATCCAGTGATAAAATCCATGGAGATGGTTTCCCATTTTCATTCTGGGATGGGTAAAGGGTGTAATAGTCCTGTTGGGTGTCGATGTTCTACTTTAACCTGTTGGAACTCTATGCATTGGGCCATATATTTGGCTATGTCTTTCTTCAATCCAGGCCAATAAAATTGTTTCCGGGTGGCAGTGATCATTTTCTGGTATCCTAGATGACCAGTATATGGTCTTTTATGTAGTTCATCCATCACGAACCTCTTCAAGTCATCACAATTTTGAATGTACATTCTATCTCTGTAAGTGAGCAGACCTCCTTCGGTCATCTGGTAGCCTTCATATTTTACTCAAACGGGTTCTTGTTGTAGGTACAGGGTCACAATCTAAATGAAGGGATCTCTCTCTTGTGCATTTCTGATTCTGTTCTTGACATATGTCTCGCAGGTACTCACCGCTGCCAGGTGAATTGTTCTCATTCTTATGCTAAGGGCATCGGCCACCCTATTTTCCTTCCCTTTAATGTGTTTGATTTCAAAATCAAATTCGCTAAGGAGGGCCATCCATCTAGCTTGTCTAGCATTGATCTTTGGTTGGTCAAACAAATATCGCAATCCACAGTGATCCGTCATAAGTACAAATTTTCTTCCCAAGAGGTAATGCCTCCACATTTTCAAGGCATGCACTATGGCAGCCAGTTCTAGATCATGAGTCACATAGTTGACTTCATGTTCATTTAATTTTCGGGATTCATAGAAGATCACACTTCCTTTCTGCATAAGGACTCCTCCGAGCCCTTCCTTATAGGCATCTATGCACACAAGGAATTCATATTCTGGGTCAGCAATTTTCAACATGGGTGCATGGGTCAGTAGATGTTTCAAGGTTTGGAATCTTTCTTCACATTTATGTGTCCATAGGAATTTTGTCCCCTTCTTCTGGAGGGCAGTGATTAGACAACCAATCTTGGAGAATCCTTTTATAAATCTCCTATAGTATCCTGCTAATCCCATAAAGGATCTGATGTATGAGACATCCTTTGGGGTAGGCCATTCCATGATAGACCTAATCTTGTCAGGATCTACTGCCGCCCCTTCCTCAGATAGAACATGTCCCAAGTAATGTATTTGCTTCTAAAAGAAGTCACATTTGATGAATTTAGCATAGAGCTGATGCTTTCTTAGCACTTGGAGCACAAGTCTAAGATGCTCTTCATGTTCTTCTCTATTCTTAGATTAGATTAATATGTCATCAATAAAAACTACAAAGATGTTGAGTCATTCGAATCTGCAACCGTCGAACCCTGACAAGGCTAGCAACTGGCCAATAGGGACAAATCCCAACAGGGTTAGAAAATGGCCAATAGGAACGGGCCCTGTGGCGCGATTGAGTGGAGTACATGTGGAAATAGGGAAGCACGACATGGTTGGCAATGTGACAGGAGATGGGTCCCACTTCACACGCCACACCATTCCGGACCCCCCCCCCCATTAAAGGCAGAATGGGAAGGGGGGTCTGGAATTCGCCTGAGCACCGTTGATCAAGGCAAATTAATCCTGACCATTCCAGAGTTGCGCGTTCAATTCTGGACCCCCCCCCCCACCACTAAAGGCAGAAAAGCAAGGGGGGTCTGAAATTAAGCCTCAGTCGTAGATCTAGGCAGGTGGACTTTGGTCGTCCAGATCTGCTCGTTATTTACCCTAAGGCGCACTTGTGCCCCGGTTTAAAGTTTACGTATCTTCCCCACATATGACAATCATTATAGACCCTGAGATTCTTCGAAGGAATCTCGTCCGTTCATAGGGACTTAATCACATGATAACATATTGATATTTATAAGTCGAGATTCATCAAGGTGAGAGCCTAACCTCTTGTCAACGGAACTCCCGAATCCCTGATTCTCAATTTCCTGAAATGGGTAATCTCTCGACACGTAGCCTCCCGAAAATCGAATGGTCTACGACTGCTCCAGGGTTTCCACCATGGGACATCTCGATCTCTCGTCATCAGAACTCCCAAGTTTGTGATTCCCGATTGCGTATCTCCTGACATATCCAACGGCTGTCGGGTTTTCTAGCCGAGATCTGACGGTTCAGACAGGTTCCTAACTTGTGCATTCTCCCACGACTTCCTGGATGGGGAGAAATCAACGATCCAGATGTTCTCCTGGACCTCGGGGATCTACGATTCTGATCTCTTCGCTACCCACGAAGACACAAAAATACAAAGTGGTAAGGCCTTAACATCCTACTTTCTCCTACCAATCTAATGGTCATGGGTGACCACAAGTTTCCCGACGGGATCTTGTCCGTTGATCAACACCTATTTCAGGTTAAGGCGCTTAACACTCCAATTTCTCCTTCCGATCTGATGGTCGTGAGTGACCACCAATATCTCGATGGGATTTCATCCATCGATTCGATACTTATCAGGGATTTCTCAAGGCCTTGCGCCTTCACGTCCTTTCTCCAGGTTCTTGATGGGCATTTGAGAAGGGTATCTCTATGGGGAAGTTTACCCAGGGTACTATCTGAGGCAAATAAGGGTATCGCTCTCCCGAGAACCAGACGTGAAGTCTGAATTAGATTAGTACGCATATAAATAACAACTTATAAAATAAGAAGCCATACATAGTCTTTCCATTATAAACATACAACTACCAGTGTTGATCAAAATATCATACAGACATTCTTATAATGAAGTCATTCACCATTTCAAAGCTTATGATCACAGATGTTAGCATACATATATTTCAAGATTTCAAATGCAAAACACTTATCAGAAAGTAAAACCAAGGGCTTATGAAACTGCTGAGAGGGGTGCTCGTTTCCACCCAACCGTAGGCTCAGCGACTCCCAATGGATTTACCACTAGCCACCCCCGAGCTGAGACCACGATGTTGTGAGACTGCGTCTTTGTTTTCTAGTGACCAGGAGTGAAGGTTACTCTCCTCCCTCTCTGCTATCACTCACTCTGCATATTTCTAGAGTTCTCTTACTCTCCTCGCGTCTGCCCCCAATCGCTTCTCCCCCACACCTTATCCTCTTGTGAGGTTGCGTGTGGCGCAATTTCCCTCGCAATGGTCAGGTTTGACGGCTCTTACGGATGGGTGGTTCACCTCCCCATCCCTCATTAATTCCTGAGGAGCCATCTACCTACCACCCTGCGAGACATTAAATTCGGGGCCTGCTAGCCGCTTTTGGTTCTCCGAGCCAGTGAAGTCCAAATATGGTATTTATTTTCGGTGGAAGTTAACGCCACCTTTCTAGGTGCCTTCCACCGCCTCTTTGCAGCCATCGTGGTCTCTTTTTTAGCATATCCCCTCTCAGCGGTCCTGCAATATAAATTCATCATATTATTCACATTCATCGACCTTTTCCATAAGGTCCATTCACATCACATATTCACATTTCTGAGTTTTCCACAGTTCTGGGCCAGTCCAGTTATTTTTACAAACTTGGGGAAACAGGGTGTTACAGTTAACATGCCCTTCTAGGCATAGTTCCACTGTCGCAACCACTTGGTCTAGCTGCGAGCCTTATCCTTAGATCTCTTCAAACACTGTGCAGCCTTCATCATGCACCGATTGGAGCCTCTATGTGACCTCCATGACTCTGCCATGGATGGAAATAATCTATTGTTGTGCCACACATTGTTATTGTGATCTCTTCATTCTCTCAACCCCAGTGAGTGACTTCATCTACGCTTGAACTTTCAGTGCCTGCTACTGCGCCTCCTATAGCTGTGCTTCCAACTTCCTAAGCTCTGGATATTTTGTGAGGCATTCATAATTTTGTACACTTCTACTACTTAAGTGCTTGCATTCTAAGGTGAGGGCCTTTATCCCTCCTACTGCGCTCTTAAAAGCTTCTTGCCTTTGGTCACACACTTCCTACAGAGTGCTTGGTACTGCTTGGATATCCAACTCCATTACCCTTGCTTGAAGTTGTTGGATTGCCTCAACAAGCTTTGTCAATTGTACTTGGACTGCCTCATGTTCCTCCTGTGTCGAGCCTGACATGGAGTGAAGTTCTTTGCTCACCACTTCTTTGAATGTAATCTGCTCTGTGAGAAATTATTCCTTTTCCCTCAGTATCTTCCCCTTGTCTCCCTCGATCATCGCCCAAAAATCATCCTTCTCATTTTCATAAGAGGTCACACAGTACCGTGCAACTCGTAGTTTCTCCAAGATCTCTTCTTTCTCTTCCTTCAGGGATTTTGTAGCGTGTTCCTTTTATTCTTGAACTTTCTGGAGTCGAGCCTCTATTGCATCTTCCAATCTTCAAAGTTGGGCTGGCTCGTCCCCCAATGCTATGGTTTCTGATGATGAAGGTGCAGTAGGCACTGCACAAATCAATTGAATGGCTCATTGTATTTCCCTCAGTTCCTTCTCAACTCTTGCGTAAATCTCTTCTTTCTTCGCACCATATCTCTGAAAGAGGTCCTCAAATGCATCCTCCATTTCTCCACAGACTAGGTTGATGTCATCCTCCATGAGTGTGGCCTCCATCTGGGGCTTACCGGCGTGGGTTTTCTTTCTGGCCAAGGGTTTCTGCAGAGAAACCTTCCTCTTCTTCAATGCTTCTATCTCAGTAGGGGGATCCTTCGGCGGTGTAGCTTCTCCTTCTCCTTGTTTTTCTCCGTCTTCTTGATTTACTTTGTCTCCTCCTCCTCCTGCGGGTGAACCAGGTCCACTTTCTTCCAAGGTGCTATCTTCCTCATCAGTCTGGACATCCTGGACTTCCTCCTTTTTCTTCTTCTTCTTCGCACTTGTTTTTCCAACGTGCTCGACCCGAGTGACCAAGAGGCTTCCTATGATATCACGATTGGAGAGTTATGCATCATCAACCAGTACAAGGAACTCTATCAGCTACTCCTTCATGATCTCCTCCATGTCTTCATCATTCATCTTGTAACAGGACTTCAATTCCTCCTTGCTCTCATCCTTGCATGTAATGATATATATAAAATGTTGATCTACGTGGAACTTAGCTAATGGTATTTACTGGTGCAAGGTTCATGGTGTCATGCGAGTGAACTATTCAATGGAAACCTTCAGTTGTTGATAGTAGGCATGGAATTTTGCATTCGACTGCCACTACTTGGACATGTCATTAGTGTACCATAAGGTGGAGAACCTCACGGCCAACGTCTTTGACGGTTCAATCTCCAAGAAGGTAGCCCCATCCGTCATTTTCCAAGCGACAAATGCGATCAACACCGACAACCAACTAAAATGGAACTCGTACCCTTGATCCTGCGCTTCGCAATATTCTTTCTCGAGCTCGTTGGTGAGGTATCTCACCCAAGTCATTTGCATCCCCTCCATGCATTTCCCTGCGAGGTCCACCACGAACCCGGTGACCTGTGTAGAGAGGTTCTTTCTGACGATCTTTCCAACTATAAGTTGGAAATATAGGTGAACTGCACCATCTTGGATAGAAGCTACCTTGTAGCCTCGCTTCCCCTTCTCAACTTCATCGTAGACCTCCTTAATGTGTTGTTCTAGGGAGCGGTTTGAATCCTTCCCTGGGTAGAACTGCTGAGGGTTGTGTCCCTGCATGCTCATTCTTTTGATCAGGTGGATCAACGTCAGATCCACAGTAATGCATCTGTCGAGCCACAGGTATCCTCCATGATAGCATGACAAGAGGGGTTTAACACAAGACCTCTTGGTTTTAGCCAAAATGAGGGATCTTCATGATGTTCAATATCGTGGACTACGTGAGCTCCTTTATCTAAGGCTGGGAGACTATGTGAGCCTTCTTCCTAGTCATTTTCATCATGTATCTATGTGGTGCGAGCATCGCATAATTCTTTTTGTCTCTGAGGTTGAAATCATTGTTATTTAAGGATGGGATCTTACCCAACTAACTTCCAACTACGTGTATCCCCTTCAAGATACACGGTGATCAATCTGAACTCGAAGTCCCATGGAATGCTATCGCGGTTGATGCCCCAGCCAAAGGCAGGATATAATATGGTAAGATCGACGAGATATGCTTCACGTTAGCCAGATCTAGCATTCACCAATAAATCACTAAGCATCCATAGATCTATCTAACATCCATAACATCCAATGCACTAAATAGATTCAAAGCATGAACATCATAGCACAAAGAAGCTCGTCAACATAATATTTGTGTGGTTCACCACATTGTGGGGATATGTCCACCAACTGCTTCTTCTTCTATTATACTACTTCAATCTCTTACATTCATCTTCTCATGTGCACTAAGCCACAAATCCAATCTTCGCACTGGACAAGTGATCTGCGCACTAAGCACCAGATCCACCTTCCCAAAATCAGATCAAGGCATGGAGCCAAATCGCATAGAGAATTACATATACAGTCTATTGTACAAATAAAATCATAGCCACTTACACTTATATACATACACATCACTTGTCTCTTGCACTTATCCCATCACTACATTACTTGCACTAAGCACACTTCTCTACTGCTACATTACATTCCTTCCTATTTATACTTTTACATCCCTTACAAAAAGGCCTAATCATGGGTAAACCCATGGGCCGACATCCCAAAACCCTAATACAAAAACCCTAGTGAACCCTTTGTTGGGTCCACAAAATAATTGAGATCTTGTTATCTCAGCTCCGCCTGGGCACTCCATCTTCGACCATCCTGTCGAAGTCCAAAAGTGGTCAAACCCAACCAATGTTTCTTAAAAACTTGGTTGAGGGCCAACATAGGCCCCAAGAGACATTTTTAGCAAGTGAAACCCCATGAAAATAGAGTGTACCAAGGTACACTCTGTCTCTATAACTCAATAAGAGATTTATCCAACGAGCTAAACGATTTGCAAAACGGAGCTCGTATGAGAAAGTTACTGCAAAAACAATGAGTGTAAAATTTTGGCACCAATATTACTTTGAGAGGGCATATATCTATGCTTAAAAGTTCGTTTGGGGCATAGGTGTAGTTAATGGAAATATTATGATGCATGGAAGCTAGCAGTGGAGTCATATTTTGGTTACAGGTACCTGGAAATGTGTAGGAAGAGAAATAAGACACATGTAGCATACATGAGTAAATTGAGTAAAAAAAACTAAACTTCTTTGGATCATAAATTTCAGCTCAGAGCTTGGATTTGAGAAAAAAAATAGTCATTAGAAAGGTATTGAGGAGTAAAATACATATGTTAACCTAGTATTTTTATTGGACAAATAAATTTCTCATAAACTAATAAATATATTTATGTAGCAGTAAAAAAAAAATGAGTAGAATTGCAACATGTAGTTGTTGTAACCTTTCACTCAGAATTCAGATTGAGGCATGAGTACAATCGTTGGGAATTTTTTTCAGGGAGGAATGAATCAAGTAAATCAAAATTTGAATTGGTTCAATGTGTCCTTCATAAATTGATGAAGAAATGACATGTATTCTATATGATGAAAGGTTTTATGCTATGCATATTTCTAACAAATTTCTTACAGAATTAGAGGTACAGAAAGAAACTTTAGTTCTTATATGACGACTGGAGTCATAGAATATTCTCAAGGATCTTACATCCATGAGGAAGGGATCAAAGTTCTGCATGTCAGCATGGGGAATGTTAAGACAGAGTCAAATGGAAGAAGAGATAGGAAATATCATTTCGTTGTGAGAAGTCAGTTGAGGTAATAAAAACCTATAGGGAAAGTAATGAAAAGTGGAATTGAATTCCATGAACCATGTAATTATTTGATGTGAAGATTTTTATAAATAGTGTCAAAGTTTGGAAAAAAAAACCTTATGAATGATAGAGGTGAGTGCCAAAGGTAATTTTTGTGTAATTAAGAGTACATATGCTTAGGATGGTACCTATGCATAATCCTAGAGTCATACTTGAAGAGAAATATCTTAACAAAAGAGAGGCTAATCTTACTAACATGGCATTGTCATTAAGAAAGAGAGCACTCTTCATAGAGTGTGGTGTGAAAATTATTTCTAGAAGAGGATAATATTATGCAACTGAGAATTGTGTGGGTTTGTTCTAACTTAATCCCAGGGTCCATTGCACAGGGAAGGGGTCAATCTTGTGCATATGGTTGAAGCATCAAAGAACTGCAAATGAAAGTGCAGGGAAGGTGTTGCAAGGTTTTCAAGGGTCTAAATAAAAGCAAAGGAATACTAGTATTCAAATGTTATAGATATTGAATGGCTTGCAAAGGAAGTTCAATAGACATTTTCAGATAGGGTATGAACCCAACAAGTAAATAATGTCATTTCATGCACAAGAAGAAAGGAGGAATCCATAACCTTGAAGATAGAAATATAGTAAGGGAAACAAATCTTGTTGCAAGAGAAGGAGAAAGGATATAATGATATGAGGTGTGACTTAGGGATGTATCAATCATCTCTATGAGAAAGAATGGGAATTTAGGAAGAAGGAATTGTTATAAATGATCCAGAAAGTCTTGTCTAAAATTACACAAGAAATAAAGATGCCTCTATTATCAGAGTGCGCAACAAAATCAAGGTGCAGGTGCAAATGGAAAAGGGTGGAATTTCCATTAGAGCAGGATGGTATTTGTTAAGAAACAAATATCAATATAGCATAGAAAAACGTCAGAATAAGTACTCAACGCCTTGAAAAAGAGATAATTTCATATAATAAGCCTCTTTGAGGGGGCAGCCTCCTTTTACCCCACATAAATGTTCAAGTACAAGATGATTCCAAATGAAAATGTCTCCTTGGTATATATAGGAGACTACGAGGTATAATTACAACTAATGGAATAAAGCTGACATAAATAAAATAACATTACTAATGTAATATGCCCCAATTAAGGGGTAATGAGCCAATATTAGGGCTTGACATGCCCCTCCCCTTGAGAGAAGTGTTGTATGCAATGCTTGAGTAACATTAGATGCTTATGTAGAAAAGAATCATCTTCCTAAGTGGAATATTCAGCTGGTAGTTTCCTCCATTTAATGAGATACTCTGAAATGGATCTATTCCTCAGCTGGTGAATTCTTGTGTCAATGATGGCTTTAGGCTCCAATATGATTTTTCCTTCCTCGTCAAGTTCTGGAAATATTGTTTGAACTGGGATCTTGTCGCCTATAACCTTCT
The DNA here is from genome assembly GCA_009831015.1 of Picea engelmannii. NCBI lineage: Eukaryota > Viridiplantae > Streptophyta > Pinopsida > Pinales > Pinaceae > Picea > Picea engelmannii. Next base: position 681,305 of record ML781873.1, on the reverse strand, counting down.
TTAAGCATGAAACATGGAAAACTGGGTGTACTCGTGAATATGCAGGCAACTCTAATTTGTATGCCATAGTACCAATCTTTTGCAACACCTTGTAAGGTCCATAGTACTTTGGTGATAATTTTTTATCCTTCTTGGCCTGCTTGAGCGACATCTGTTTGTATGGTTGTAGTCTTAAAACCACCCAATCCCCTACTTCAAAACTTCTTTCACTACGATGTTGATCTACTTGTTGTTTCATGAGATTATGTGCCATGGTCAGGTTGTCCTTTAAGATTTGCAGAACTTGTTGTTGATGCTCGATGTGATCTTCCACTGCTTGAACCTTAGATTTTTATTTTAGAAAAGAAGTGATGGAAGGAGGGTGGTATCTATAGAGTGCCATAAATGGTGTCATTTTTGTTGCAATATGAAAGGAAGTGTTATACCACCATTCTACCAAGGGTAACCATTTGAACCATTATCTTTGTTTATTAGAGACAAAGCAACGAAGGTAGCCTTCCAGAAATTTGTTCACTATCTCGGTTTGTCCATCAGATTGAGGATGATAGGATGATCTATGACCTAATTGAGTACCCAAACAAGAAAATAATTATGTCCAAAAATGTCTAGTGAAGATGGGATCTCTGTCACTTACAATAATCTTTGGGCTGCCATGTAGCTTTTGAACTGTTTCCATGAATGCGGTGGAAACTATACTAGATTTGAAGAGATGAGAGAGTGCACAAAAGTGTGTGTACTTGTTCAGTCTATCAACAATCACCATGATGACACTCTTTCCTTCAGACTTCGGTAACCTTGTGATGAAATTCATGGAAACCTCCTCCCAGCGCTGACTTGGGATGGCTAATGGTTTTAAGAGACCTGGGGTCTTAATTATTTCCACCTTATTTTGTTGGAAAACCAAACATTCTTCCACAAACCTTTGAACATCAGTTTTAAGGCCACCCAAAAAAAATCCTTCTTGACTCTATGGTAGGTTTTCAAAAATCCCAAGTGCCCTCCTACTGGAGAGGTGTACAATTCCAATAGTACCTTTTGTTTGAGTTGGGAGTTATTACATAAATATAAGCGATCTTTGTACCATAGTGAATTACTTTTGCATGTAAATGTATCTGATGCATTGGAATCCTGTTGCAACCTTTGAATGAGAGTCCACACTTTTTCGTCAGTCTTCCATTCATCCCTTGCTTCTATTATCCAATTGGGTTGGATGATCGAGATAGCACAAATAAAGGCCTCAACATCTTCATCCTTTCTTGAGAGTGCATCTGCCACAACATTTTTCTTCCCCTTTTTATAGACAATTTCAAAATCATAACCCAATATCTTGGTTACCCATTTCCGTCGGTCTTCTGAAGGTATTCTTTGTTCCAAGAAGTATTTAAGACTATCATGATCTGTTTTGACCTTGAAGTGCCTACCTATTAGGTAAGGACATCATTTCTTCAATGCATGTAGTATTGCCATCATTTCCTTCTCATAAATGGGTTTGTGTAAGTCCTTTCCCTTGAGTGGTCGACTTTCAAAATCTAGGGGCCTTCCTTCTTACATTAGGACAGCACCAAATCCATTTCCTGAGGCATCACATTCCACAATAAAGCTTTTTGTGAAGTCTGGAGTGGTCAAGACAAGAGCTTTGCACATCACCTCTTTAAGTTGTTCAAAAGATTTAATTGCCTCTAGAGTCCATGAAAATGCATCCTTCTTAGTTAGTGTCGTTAAAGGTGTTTCTATTCTTCCATAGTGTCAAATAAACTTGCGGTAGTAACCTGTCAAACCCAAAAATCCTCTAAGATTCTTCAATGTTTTGGGAATCGTCCAGTCCATCGTGGCCTTAATCTTGTTAGGGTCTACCTTGAAACCTTCATGAGATACAATATGACCCAAATACTCTACCTCCTTCTGTTACACGTCAAAATTGCTCAGTTGGATAAGTGTCACATTATCCCTCTCAATTGTCGTAAGTGTCGCATCTTCCCCACAACTTTCGCAAGTGTCGCAATTTGGTCACTAGTGTCGCAAAGGATGTTCGGACATACTGTCATGATAACGACACTAAGTAGACACTTATAACATCTCACATGACTGATTTGAAGGAGGAGAACTGATCTACTGAAGTCAAACAACCTTTTGCCACCAGAAAGCACCCAAAAAACTAAGTTTTGGAGAGGAGCGCTCCCCCTTACACTATCTCGGAGCGTTGGCGCTCCCCCTTACACTGTCAGGGAGCGTTATAATGCTCCCCTGACCCTTTTGAGGGAGCGCTATATATTTTGAGAGCGTTGGCACCCCCTAAAGCTTACTAGGGAGCGCTACAGCACTCTGATGGCCCTTTTGAGGGAGCGCTACCTATTCTAGGCAGTTGTTAAGCTGTTGAGATGAATGGGGGAAGCATCTTTTCATTCTTGGAAGGCAGTTGGATTTGAATCCCTAGTCCAACCATGATCTTAGGGTAGATCCTCAACTGAAGGAGGCAAATCCTCACCTTCCCCAAGGATATCTCAAGATGGTTGAAGCCTCTCCAAGGCTATATAAGCAAGCTTTCTAATGGTGAAAGGGGGATTGGAAATGGAGAATCACACCAAACTTATGATCTCATAAGTGGTGCTAGAACAGAGCTGATTGGGAGAAGAATTGAACATATGAGACTTATGATCTTGGAGGAAACTTACAGTCAGCCAAAGGAGAGTGTTCAGTGAAGCTGCTGTTATCCAGGTTGTGGATCTTTCAGGCAAGGGTTAGACGAAGAGGACTTGACGAAGTTGTCGCATTCGCATCTACGATTGTAAGTATTGTTGTCGTTATTCTCATCAATATGACACGCTTGACCTGTTTCTTTCTAGTTTGTGTCTAATGTCACATGAACTTATCATTTAGTGATAGATTTGTTTTCAAGCTAATGTCAATAGAGTAGGAAGTGGTCGTATCTTGTTTTGTCCGCAAAACTCAGCGAGGAGAAAAGAATTGGAGCGCAACTCGGAGCGTGCAGGGACAAACGTCGATAACAGGTACTTCTATCATCCTTCCTTCTCATGTGTTAGTTTAGATATATTTGAAAGAAATTCAGTGTCCACGTTAAGCATTTTTCTGTCTAAGGTTAAGGTCAAGCCTTAGAGGTGATCTACCTGTCCGCAGGGAGATTTTCCTACAACAGAAACTGGTGACTCCGCTGGGGAGATAGCCTCAAATTCGAAACCCCTTGTTCGGATTTTTCTCCTCATTGACCTTGTTCTATCCCTTGATTGGTTCAGACCTGGTTCACCCGTCTTCGATTAGTTTCATGAGCTGATTGGCTCCTCACCTTATCACACTCAGCATACTTGTCAAGTTTGAATCTCAATTTTCAAAAATTTTTGACATTTCTGGAGCTTTTAGACCCTGGCGCCTCTGTCCTAGTGTTAACAGAGTGCTAGCACTCCTGAGGGCTTTACACAGAGCACTATAACACTCCTTTCCCTTGGAAACAGAGTGCCAGCCTCTTTTTGGCCCAGAAACCCTCCAGAACTGCCTCTTTCAGGGTTTGCCTCTATGTCTCTTCTCCTGAGTAATCTTGTGAGTCAATTTTTCTTCCTTTTCATCCTTGACATCTGTCTTTTTGAAGGATAAATACCTTGTTGATTGAATCTTGCAGCCTTCTTCGCCATTTTCATTGAGTTTTTCCCTGTTGAGTGAAATTCGAAACCCATGCATTGTTTTTCTCTTCTCATCAGCTGAGTAAAAACCCTGGTGAAGGCCATCAAAGGCCTACAAACCTCTTCATCTCGATTTCGGTCAAGGTCATTGTTCTTCAACTTTTTCTTTGGGTGTAAAATTTGGTTTTCTCTTTGATTGTTTCCTTTCTTTCACTTTTTCATTTTGATTGCTACGAAGGGTGTATTGTTTGTGTGACTTTTGTTTATGCTAGTTTGGTATTCATTCATACCAAGAAGATAATTAGCAAATATAAGCATTGTGTTGTATTGATCATCATCCATACGCAAACAATAAAGATATCTTCATGATTGATTGAGCATATTAGAAGGCATTTGAAAAGTTTTTTCATTACATCAGGATTTGATTGAGAAAAAAAATTGTTTGAGGATACTCCGTATTTCGTGTGTGTTAGTGAAAGAAATCTCTCTCTCCCTTAGCTAGATGTTCATCGAAAGGAAATGATTGCTTATCATGTTCAATGCATTCTTTGGGTCTGAGTCATAATTTCATTTGTTTCACTTCCATGCACCCCTTTTGCGTAAAGAACAGCCACTAAAATCAACGTTAATTAAAAATCATCTAGAATATTTTCTTTGCTAGGATCCTCCACCAACAGTAGAATAGGTGTAGTACTTTGGATTAGGCTGTGAGCATAACTCTCCAAAGTTTTCAGAACAAACATTAGCATCCTGAGTTAGGGAGAGTAAATCCAGTTATCGTATAAGTCTTCCTGGGATCCCCCTCTCACACAGGGGTTACGCACGAGGTTGCATTCGGGTAAGCTATGGGGACTAACCCTCCGTGGTTTAACTGATTGTGGTGGTCGGATCGTATTATGGGGGTCACTTTGAGGTAAATCCACAATTACTGCGTGGAAGCTTCTTAGTTGATTTCGGGCTTGATACCCTGCCCGTACGTTCGGATCGAACTGTCGACTGTCCCCGCCCAGGAGCTGACTGCGAACTGGTAACCTTAGTAGCCATAATCTTTAGGGTCTTACACAAGGTGACGGTGACAGGAAGTCTCACTGTACCTGGAGCAGACATTGGTCAAACTCACTCGGGCTCCTTGGAGGGTAAATCCACAATTACTGCGTGGAATCTTGCACCAAGGCGTAAGTCTGTTAAGCAGGTCGCCATTGTAACTGTTCCACCCTATCCCCACCCCTTCTGGACTTGATCACGCGACGTTGGATTTCATCACCAATTAGTACGGTCATCAAAAGAAGGTCATGTTTGCTTGGTTGTGATTCTTAGATTCTATTAGCGTATGTTGTTTCTTTTACTTAGTGGACCTTAGGTCGAGTCAGTGTTAATGGCATCGAATCCTGGGAGTACCAATGGAGCAACCCCTTCTTCTGGGGAACCTTATACATTTCCTTCATTTGGAAACTTTGGTCCTCCATATATTTCCACACTAAGTCTTCCAGGACTCACTATTGGATTACCAGTTTGGTTTTTCCCCACTCCGGTGATCCCAAATCCTCCCAATGTTTCAGTTGCACCTAATACTTTGGATGTCAATGCACCACCCACACATCAACCTCACGTCGAATTTTCACCTTCTTCACCCATCGATTCTCCTTCCATTTCTCCTTCTTCGCCTAGTGAAAGTTGTAAAGCAAGTAGCCAAGTTGATCAGAAGAAGAAGAAACGGAAAGAGAAGAAGAAGAAGAGCCCAAAAAGGACCAAGGCCCCAACAACATCAGATGTTGGCTCTAAGAAACTAGTTACTGTTAATAGTACTGGGAGTGTTGATGAGATCAACAAGATTAAAAGAAACAATCCAAAACCCAAATTCCCTTGCAGCCTTTGTAAGGGTGACCACTTTCTGAGGGATTTCCCCGGTCTTACCCAGGTCTTAGAAATGTGGTCCTCCATGTCATCGGCCTCTGTCAGTCATGTCTATGATACCTCGTCAACTAGTGATGTTCAGGTTGGTAAGAAGAAGAAAACTGTCAAGTTCCCTTGCATGTTATGTAAAGGTAATCATTACTCTCACCTTTGTCCTCGTATGGATGAGGCTTCTTCTCTTTTGGAAAAACTTCAACTTCCGAAAGGTTATCGTAAGCTTTCCTCTGACCCATCATTGGTTGATGGACTGGTCAATCCGGTTCCATCCTCGGTCAGTCCGGTTGATCAGGTGGTCAATCTAGTTTCCTCCTCGATTGAACCACAAACCCAAGTAGCTGATCCAGTTCTGTCATTGATCATCCCTGCTCTTCATCAAAAGAGTGACACCAAAACGGTCGATCCATTTCCACCTGTCAACCCCATTCTTCCCATGGAGAATGAAACTCAAGTAGTTGATCCAGTTTCTCCATCGGTCGATCCCATTCCTCCATTGCAGAATGTCAAAGTGACTAATCCAGTCCCTTCCTCGGTCAGTCCCACTCTTCCTATGAAGAGTGATAAGGTGGTCTGTCCAAGTCCACCATTGGTCGATCTGATCCAATCATCGGTTGATCCTACTCTCCTTCTAGAGAGTAAACCCGATATTGCCCATGTTTTTCTTGTTAATACAGACTCTACCGTGCCTGGGGGCATTCCTCCTCCTCCTATGGAACCCCCTCCAAGTAATGAAGCCATCCTTTTTGATTGGGGTGCGCTAACTGGACCTCGTCTTCCCTCCCACATTCCTTTCCATATTACAATACAGGTTCATGGTCGGGACGTTCCTCAAACACTGATAGATGAAGGTGCGTCCATTAGTATTTTGTCTTCTGTTTCTTGGTACGCTTTGGGTTGTCCGCAGCTTGCACCGGTTACACAGAATCTGTTAGCTTTTAACAGAGGAACTAGTCAACCTTTAGGGATCCTTCCTCAGTTTCCTATAACTTTGGGAGGGAAAACTGTCTTTATCGATGTCATGGTAGTCCGAGACCCCTTGGATTTCTCTTTACTCCTTGGGTGAGATTATGTCTATGCTATGAAAGCTCTTGTATCCACCCTTTTTCGTGTGATATCTTTCCCTCACGATGGAAGAATTGTGACTATTGATCAACTTTCATTCATCGGCCCCGGCTGGGTTACCTCCCTAAGTGGTTCTTATATGCAGACAGTATCAACCCCGCTGCATGTTAATTATGTGGCATTGTCTCCCATGACCTCAACTTTCGATGATTTGGATCCGGTAGTTGACATGGTGATCTCTTCGGTAGGTTTATTGGAGCTCGATGTCCTTACCCCTGTCACGACCCTCGACATGTGTTCCTTCCAGAGTGATCATCTTCCATCCAACGAAGATCTCTTGGAAGCCATGACCGAGTCTTGTCCCTTGACATGGTATCCTTCCAGAGCGTTATCCTCTTGGAAGCCATGATCAAGAAGAAACCATGAGCATAGTTTCTCTTCTCTATGGAAATCTCATTAAAAAATGAAACAGAGGCCACTAGCTTTCAAGCTGGGGGCATAACGAGCATAGTTTTCCTCTCTGTAGCAAGCTCATTAAAAAATGAAACAACAATCTGGGGATCGAACCTGGAACCTTGAGCATAGTTCTTTTCTTGTGTCAAGCTCGTTAAAAAATGAAACAATCACCTCTCCCTTCAAGTTGAGTCTTTTGCCAGATCTCGTAGATGTCGAGTCAAGTCTTTCGTTAGGTCTCATTTTTTGAACCTTCATTTCATCCACCTGTATCCTTTTTCTCCATCTAGCACAAAAATTGGTGACAACCTCAAAGTCGATGAATGAAGAGGAAGAGGAAACTACCGAAGGTAAATTATATCGAGCATGTGTTATCCTCCTCGAGCTCATTAAATCAAAAATAGGTACTCATCTATCTGGATGGGGGGAAAATTGAAAGGAGCAAGCCAAGCAGTCTCTTGAGAACATCATCCAACATTTCTTAGAGTTGCCCTTGAACAGGGAACTTTGTCACTTTGCACATATCATAATCCACTGAACCTCTGCACTGAGCCAATCCTCTGAGTTTCCTTTCACTCCTTTGGGTCACCCGACGCAAGTCACAGTATCCACTGCATAGTTTTGGTCCATGTCATGTTTTGCTATTGTGCCTCAGTGTTCATGGGAAGTATCCGCCTCGAGAGTCAGCCATCCCAAATATCTTGCCTCAAAACCTGTGTCCGTCCATGTCCATTTGATCTGCCAATTACATCTCCATGTCTGTTTCATGTCGTTGATGGGGGATACATCAAGGCCCTCCCTCGACGAGTCTATTCCTGTCGACTCCAAATCATTATCCGGGAATCAGACTTAGAAACCAGTTAGTACATTGGGACCTGCATGCCTCAATGGCAGGCCTCCTCACATTCGACAGTGGGTTTACATCATTGACCCCTGATCGAATGATTCCATCGATGTTCGACCTCAGCTCATCTATTCACATTCGCTAGAATGTACTAGGGTACCTTGGGAATCATTGACATTAATGGTGATCTCCCTCGCACTTGTTAACGGTTCACACCATTGACCGGTAATCAGGTGGTTTCTTCCATGTTCGATGTCAGAACATCTATTCACATGGTCAGATTCATACCATATTGGGATTGGTATGAAGACCCTGGGTTGAGCCATCACTTTGATACATGCTTCGCCCAGGCTGCGATGGAGTTTATTTTGAACAATGACACATACACTGTCACATAGATCCACTTTGTATTGGTCGTGGCTATGTCTTGTTATCTCATAGATCCACTGTGTATTCTTCGTGGCTACGATCAGTCCGAGTCATCAAAGTATAGATCCACATTGTATATTCGGTGGCTATACCCTTTTATGAATACAATTATGGATTCGCAGTGTATTTTATGGCGGCCATATCCTACTAAGTCTTGATCACCCAAGCATAGGTATGCCTGCCTTGGGTTTTGAAATATGTCATGATATTTGTTGGATGTTTGTGTGCAGCTTCTGTCAGGTTCTCCGAGTCTATACCCTTGCTTGAGCATCTACGAAGTATTTCAGTTATCAGTTGGCATCTTCTAACTTCATACTTTGGGGGGCATTCTGTTACACGTCAAAATTTCTCAGCTGGATAAGTGTCGCATTATCCCTCTCAATTGTCGTAAGTGTCGCATCTTCACCACAACTTTTGCAAGTGTCGCAAGTTGGTCACTAGTGTCGCAAAGGATGTTCAAACATACTGTCATGATAATGACACTAAGGAGACACTTATAACATCTCACATGACTGATTTGAAGGAGGAGAACTGATCTACTTAAGTCAAACAACCTTTTGCCACCTAAAAGCACCCAAAAAACTAAGTTTTGGAGAGGAGCGCTCCCCCTTACACTATCTTGGAGAGCTGGCGCTCCCCCTTACACTGTCAGGGAGCGTTATAACGTTACCCTGGCCCTTTTGAGGGAGTGCTATAGATTTTGAGAGCACTGGTGCCCCCTAAAGCTTACTAGGGAGCGCTACAGCACTCTGATGGCCCTTTTGAGGGAGCACTACCTATTCTAGGCGGTTGTTAAGCTATTGAGATGAATGGGGGAAGCATCTTTTCATTCTTGGAAGGCAGTTGGATTTGAATCCCTAGTCCAGCCATGATCTTAGGGTAGATCCTCAACTGAAGGAGGCAAATCCTCACCTTCCCCAAGGATATCTCAAGATGGTTGAAGCCTCTCCAAGGCTATATAAGCAAGCTTTCTAATGGCGAAAGGGGGATTGGAAATGGAGAATCACACCAAACTTATGATCTCATAAGTGGTGCTAGAACAGAGCTGATTGGGAGAAGAATTGAACATATGAGACTTATGATCTTGGAGGAAACTTACAGTTAGCCAAAGGAGAGTGATCAGTGAAGCTGTTGTTATCCAGGTTGTGGATCTTTCAAGCAAAGGTTATACGAAGAGGACTTGATGAAGCTGTCGCATTCACATCTACGATTGTAAGTATTGTTGTCGTTATTCTCATCAATATGACACGCTTGGCTTGTTTCTTTCTAGTTTGTGTCTAATGTCACATGAACTTATCATTTAGTGATAGATTTGTTTTCAAGCTAATGTCAATAGAGTAGGAAGTGGTCGTATCTTATTTTGTCCGCAGAACTCAGCAAGGAGCAAAGAATTGGAGTGCAACTCGGAGCATGCAGGGACAAACGTCGATAACAGGTACTTCTATCATCCTTCCTTCTCATGCGTTAGTTTAGATAGATTTGAAAGAAATTCAGTGTCCATGTTAAGCATTTTTCTGTCTAAGGTTAAGGTCAAGCCTTAGAGGTGATCTACCTGTCCGCAGGGAGATTTTCCTACAACACCTTCACTCCAAAGAAACATTTGGATGTTTTGGCATATAGTTGTTTCTCCTTTACTAGTTGTAGCACCTTGTCAACATGTCACACATGATCCTCCCAAGACTTTCTATAGATTAGTATATCATCAAAAAATACTAACACAAATTTTCGAAGGAAGGGCTTGAAAATGGAATTCATCAACCCTTGGAATGCGGAAGGTACATTTGTAAGGACAAAAGGAATGACCGAAAATTCATAATGGCCTTCATGAGTTCGGAATTTCATTTTTGGGATATCTTCTTCCTTCATTCTAATCTGATGATACCCTGAATGGAGATCCAATTTTGTGAAATAGATTTCTCCATGTAGTTCATCTAGCAATTCATCAATGACAGGAATGGGAAACTTATCTTTAATAGTGATCTTGTTGAGCTCTCTATAATCTGGAAACATATGCCATGAGATCTCTTTCTTCAATATAATTACCACTGGTGCAGAGTAAGAACTTTGGCTAGGTCTAATAATGCCAGCCTCTAACATTTCTTCAACCATGCACTCAATTTCACTCTTCTAGGCGTAAAGGTATCTGTATGGCATGGTGTTAGGAGGAACACTCCCAGGAATTAGGTGAATTTCATGATCTATATGGACCTTATGAATATATTCAAATACTTTGGAATGGTTATCAATGATCCCTTGGATATCTTGAGGAATAGATGGCTTAGATGTTTGAACATCTAGTGAGCATAGTTATAAAATAATGCCTTGATGCCCCTTTTTCAATAATTTTGCCATGCCATTATAGCTTATCACCTTACCGAGTTTCACTGTGATACCTCTTAACTCAATTTCTTTTCCTTCCAATGAAAATTTCATGAAGAGTTCTTGAAAATTAAAATTCATTGCTTCTAATGATTGTAACCATTGGATTCCTAGTACAATAGTCGCACCACCCATGGGTATAGCAATCATTGGACTATTCATTACATATTCCCCCATAGTAATATTGATCTTATTGAATTTTCCTGAGCAATTGATAGTTCCTCCATCTTCAATCATTACTTGAAACTCTGGCACTGGATATACAAAGAAATTGAGAGCTTTGGCTAATTTATAGTGAATGAAATTATGAGTACTACCAGAATCAATTAGGACTATTACCTTTTTCTTTTTGATGTATCCTTCGATCTTGAGGGTTTGAGAAGTGCTAATTCCATCCAATGCATTGAACAATATCATGGGAATCAACTCTTTAGACGAAAATGCTTCTACATTTTCATCTTGAGATGGTTCTTGTTATTGTTCTTCTTCCTCTTCACAATCTATGTAGAATAATTTATTCTCACCACACTTATGTCCCTTACTGTACTTGTTGTCACAATTAAAGCATAAACATTTTTCTTTTCTTTCCTTCAATTGTTGAGGTGTCAACCTTGTAGGTTGAGGTGTTTTAGAAGAAGGAGCATTGTTTTCTCTATAGATGTTAGGATTGGTCCTTCTAGTAGCCATATCCATATTTTTACTTTCAACATTTCTTGCCATCTTAAATGCATTCTCCAATTATTTGGGTTCCCAAAGGTGAACCTCATGTTGAATGTTATCCTTTAAAATTCCTATGAATACATCAATCAAGTGCTTATCTGGAATATATGTTACCTTTATATTCAATATTTGGAAGTTCTCAATGTGCTCAGTAACTGAACCCTTTTGCTTGAGATTTATCAATTGGCTAAAGAAGGTATTGCTCCTTATATCCTCATAGTGTGCTATCATTTCTTCTGTGAAAATTATCCGAGTGATGAGTGATTTGTGAGAACAAAGCCATCGATACCATACAAATTTATTGGGTTCTAACTATAAAGAAGCAATTCATACCTTTTGTGTATGTGGCACATTATGTAGATCAAAGAATTTCTCCATCTGAAGTATCCATGTGATTGGGTCCTTGCCATCAAACTTCCTCATATCGATCTTAGAAATGTGGTTGGTCTTCAACCCAAAGTTGTAGTTTCTCCATTCTTGATTCACCTTCCTTGTGTCCTCATCATGAATTTCATGGGATGCATTTTCACTTTTAGGTGTCTTCTCTGTTACGAAAGTTTTCAATACTTCCATGATCTCCTCTTTTAAACCATCCATCTTTACCTCCAACTTAGCTTCCATCTCTTGTAGTTCATATTTTGTTACTATATTCTTTTGTAAATCATTTATGTACCTACGCATTTCTTCACCTTCAACAAGAGTCCAATTAGGATTGTTTGGAGGCTTATTTGGTGTAGAAGTTCCCTTTTTGGGTGGGATGTTGTCCAAGTATCACTTTTGAACCTTGATTTTGAGTTGGTTCTGCTAGAAAATATTTCTTCTGTTGTATCTCCCAAGTTTCGACCCTTATGGGTATGAAAATTTATTTTATGTAGTTCTCTGATATTTATTCTCTGCAATGCCATAGGTCTAATCAAAATTGGATGTGCCAAGTGGAATTTACGGTAACTTCCCCACAACTTGTTGATTTTTGGCCTTTCCGGGAGATCTCACTTGTATATCATGCCCCGCACAAAATAATTGATATAAATTCTAAAACTCGTACCAAAAATACTACAGACTATCCATTATCCAATGAACATGATCTCACTCAATCTGGATACTCTAGGAAGAATTTATCATTGCTTTACCTGGAACACCTTCTTGAGACTAGTCAGATACCCTATCTTCCACAGGGTGTATATACAAATGTAAGATGACCCAGAATCTAAACCTTTTACCACAGATACCTTACTAATTTCTGTGAACATCCTCCAGATTTCAGGGTCTGAAACATTACAGAAAAAAATTTATATCAAAAATTCATCAATGGCTTAGTTCAGGATGATTCCATAAACCTATCTTGTATAGGCTGTATATATGAAATTATAAGGCCTCGGGAGCTGAAATTTTAACCCGACGTACCTTGATCTGTCTAATAAATATCCTCCAAGTCGTTCCTTCTGAAACATTGTAGAAAAAAAGTTATAGTGAAAATTCCAAGGTGTCTCAAATGTAGCAGTGAAACCCCAAGACCTTGAGCTCTGATACCATATGTTAAGAACCAAATATAAATATAGCATAGAAAAAAATAATAATAAGTACTCAACGCCTTGAAAAAGAGATAATTTCAGATAATAAGCCTCTTCGAGGGGGCAACCTCCTTTTACCCCACATAAATGTTCAAGTACAAGATGATTCCAAATGAAAATGTCTTCTTGGTATATATAGGAGACTAAGAGGTATAATTACAACTAATGGAATAAATCCAACATAAATAAAATAACATCACTAATGTAATATGCCCCAATTAAGGGGTAATGAGCCAATATTAGGGCGTAACAATATTGAATTTCCAAAAGGTGCTTCATAGTGAATCACTCAATTAAGTGAAGAGAGATATTTAATATTGAGCAAAGCCATGGGCAGAAAGGAATATTAGAAAGAAGACATGACAGAAGTATTTCAGAATGTTGATCAATTCCAATCAATGATAATGGTATTCCAAGGCTGGTTTTGTCAAGAAAAATGAGAAGTGGTTAATTATATTACAGTTTGAATATTGTTGGACACACCAACCACACTGAGAGGGGGGGTGAATCAGTGTAGGGATCTTTTTTAAAACTTCCCCTTCATAAAACTCCTTAGTTAGCAATCAAAATTACCCATCACTTATTGTTTTCATTTATAACCAATTAAATGTGAACATACATCAACAACATATACCAATAACAAATATCATCAATAAGTTAGCACCACAAGGAACACAAAGAACACAAGATGTATGTAAAATTTTCTTTTTATTATAGACTACAATCCTTGGGTTATCAACAACAATTGAATAGAGTTAAAACTCCACAAGAGCACCAGCTCTACAATGCAAGACTCAACTTACACAACTTAGCACCAACTGAGAAGAGGAATCAATCCCCAATAGATACCAATCTGTCAACAGGTACGCTACCTGTCAGTAGTGCAACACATGTATGTACGTGTCCTACCAGTAGTACAGCTCTCATATGTACGCGGCCAGTCTGTATTATAACCTGCATATGCCTTCTGAGTAATTAGGGTTTTCTCTCTATGAAAAACTCTAATCCTTTACAACCTTCAGTCACATCTACTTATGTCTTTCATTTTTCAATTTGAACCATAACCAATCACAACACATTTATGCTCTCCCACAACTTACTCATGTTCCTCAACCATACAATATGAATGCTACTTAATCATGTATAAGAAACCAGTATACTATGGCAATCATATCAGTACTGAACCATAAGAGTGTTGCTCACTTTATAAATCAACCAACATAACCATATCACAACA
>ML781873.1:641550-653035 GCA_009831015.1 Picea engelmannii | reverse complement strand
GGAAAGTTCATTCTGGGGTTCTTCTTGTAGTTCTTAAATCCTGAGGATTTGATCCCCTTTTTCTGAAATCTCAAACCACTCTTATGTTTCCAGTCTCCACGAGACTCTGCCCAATGTCCATATTGTTCATGACAATATGTTGCCTTTCGAATAGTGTCTTCTAAGGTATTTGGCTCGTCAAATTCAATTCGGTTCCAGTATTCCTTGGGTAGCCCATTGATGAAGCGTTGCGCCTTTGCCTTCTCTGCCTTGATGTAGGGTACATATCTAAATAAGTTGAGGAATTTGTTGACATATTCCTCTATAGTGAGTTGCCCCAGTTTGAGTTCATAAAACTCTTTAGCCTTCTCGTCGAAATATTTTTCCGACAAATACTTCTTTCGGAAGTACTTCTCAAACTGTTTCCAGGATAGGTCCTCCTCGTGGATCCCTTTCATATTCTTAAGATCTTCCCACCAGATAGAATATTTTCCGTTCAGATTGAAAGTGGCCACTCGGGCCTTCAAATTCTCTGAAAAATCATGGACTCTGAAATATTTCTTCGGTCCAAGTAGCCAGGCCTCGGCTTCCTCTCCCTTCTTTATCTCACCGTCGAAGGAGGGAGGTTTGGCCTTTCTGAATTCCTCAAATTTACGACCCTTGGAAGTCTTTTGCTTCTTCTGTTTTCTTCGAGAATAGGAACTGGTCATGCTACTGGAAGAGCCTTCTGAATCGCCAGCTTCCTTCTTAGAGGAATCGTCTGGCACTGGTCCTTTACCTCTGGGGTGGACCTTCCTTGAGGTGCTCCTCTCAGTATGGCCACTGATATGACCATGTTTCTGCATCTCAGGTTCATGATGCATTTGTCGTTGTAGGTCGGATAAGCTCTGCAGTAAAACTGCATTAATTTCAGTTTGCTTTTCTTGTTCTTTCATCATCCTTTCATTGTCGGCCTTGCAGCTTTGCAATTCAACCATGAGACTCCTCACAGTCTCGGCTAGATCTGGAGGGGTTCCTATTGCTCTTATTTCATTAGACTCTTCATCTCTATTGTGGGAGCCTTCTCCCACCTCTTGGTGAGTCACCATTTTGTGCGTCTGTAAATTCCCGTGGCTGATCGTCCGCTTGGGTGAAAAGACAAACATTGGTTGTTAGTCAAGAGTTAGATACATTTTTATAACCGATGCATAAATTCATATTTTCACATGTATACCCATATAACAGGGGTTTTTCATTTGGGTCTTAATCCTTATCTATCTAGCCATCGAAACACTAAAACAGGACAACGCAGTTCATGTCCCAGATTACAGTTTCATTCTGCAATCCTTCTTCTTAAGGAGAAAACGTAGATGACAATATCTTCTTACGTGGCTCGTGCCTGGGCCCAAGTAGGCCAAGTGTTGTAACCATGCTCTGATACCAATTTTTCACACACCCACTACCATAATAAAAAATTTTGTTGCTTCCTGCAGAATCAAAGCCCCAGAAATATCTATGGAGGCCTAGCATAAACTAGTTCTCTCTCTCTCTCTGCTCCAATGTAATCGTGGGTCATGATCATAGGTCAAATAACCATGGCGCCTCTAAATAATTCGTGACTCGTCACTATAGATATGTCGAATCGTTCGACTCTGCAACCGTCGAACCCCGACAAGGCTAGCAACTGGCCAATAGGGTTAGCGAATGGCCAATAGGAACGGGCCATGTCATGCGATTGAGTGGAGTACAGGTGGCAATAGGGAATCATGACACAGTGGGTGACGTGACAGGATATGGGTCCCACTTCACACACCACACCATTCCGTACCCCCCTCATTAAAGGCAGAATGGAAAGGGGGGTCCGGAATTCACCTGAGCACCGTTGATCAAGGCGAATTAATCCTGACCGTTCCAGAGTTGCACGTTCGATTCCGAACCCCCTCCCCCCACCGCTAAAGGCAGAATAGAAAGGGGGCTCCAAAATTAAGCCTCAATCGTAGATCTAGGCGGGTGGACTTTAGTCATCCATATCTACTCTCTATTTACCCTAAGGCGCACTCGTGCCCCAGTTTAAAGTTGATGTCTCTTCCCCACATCTGACGGTCATTATAGACCCTGAGATTCTCCGAAGGAATCTCATCCATTCATCGGGACTTAATCACATGCTAACATCTTGATATTTATAAGTCGGTATTTATCAAGGCAAGAGCCCGACCTCTTGTCAACGGAACTCCCGAATCCTCGATTCTTGATTTCCCAAAATAGGTAATATATTGATACGTAGCCTCCCGAAAATCGAATGGTCTACGACTGCTCCAGGGTTTCCCCCATGGGACATCACGATCTCTCGTCATCAGAACTCCCAAGTTCGCGATTCCTGATTTCGTGAAATGGGAAATCTCACGACACGTGGTCCCTTAAATCGGACGGTCCAGATCTGTCTCGGGGTTTCCACCATGGAAAGTCCTGATCTTTCATCACCAGAACTCCGGAGTTCGCGATTCCCGATTTCCCGAACTGGGAAATCTCACGACACATGGCCTCCTTTAATCAGACGATCCAAATCCATTTCATGGCTTTCGCCCTTATTCACTGGGGGTTTAACCCTCGGGTATCTCCTGACAAATCCAACAGCTGTCGGGTTTTCCAGCTGAGATCTGACGGTTCAAATAGGTTCCTAACTTGTGCATTCTTCCACGACTTCCTGGACGGGGAGAATTCAACGGTCCAGATGTTCTCCTGGACCCTAAGGATCTACGATCCTGATCTCTTCACTACCCACGAAGACACAGAAAGACAAAGTGGTAAGTCCTTAACATCCTACTTTCTCTTACCAATTTAACGGTCATGGGTGACCACAGGTTTCTCGACGGGATCTTGTCCATCGATCAACACCTATTCCGGGTTAAGGCACTTAACACTCCAATTTCTCCTTCCAATCTGACGGTCATGAGTGACCATCGATCTCCCGATGGGATTTCATCCGTCGATTCAATACTTATCAGGGATCTCTTAAGGCCTTGCGCCTTCACGTCCTTTCTCCAAGTTCTTGATGGGAATTTGAGAAGGGTATCTCTATGGGGAAGTTTACCCAGGGTACTATCTAAGGCAGATAAGGGTATCACTCTCCCGAGAACCAGATGTGAATTCTGAATTAGATCAGTATGTATATAAATAACAACTTATGAAAAAAGAAGCCATACGTACTATTTCCATTATAAACATACAACTACCAGTGCTGATCAAAATATCATACAGACATTCTTATAATGAATTCATTCACCATTTCACAGCTTATGATCATAGATGTCAGCATACATATATTTCAAGATGTCAAAGGAAAAACACTTATCAGAAAGTAACACCAGGGGCTTATGCAACTGCTGAGAGGGGTGCTCATTTCCACCCAACCGTAGGCTCAGCAACTCCCAACGGATTTACCACTAGCCACACCTAAGCTGAGACCACGATGTTGTGAGACTACGTCTTTGTTTTCCAGTGATCAGGAGAGAAGGTTACTCTCCTCCCTCTCTACTATCACTCATTCTGCATATCACCAGAGTTCTCTTACTCCCCTTGCGTCTGCCCCCAATCGCTTCTCCCCCACACCTTATCCTCTTGTGAGGTTGCGTGTGGCACGATTTCCCTCGTGTTGGTCAGGCCTGACGACTCTTACGGATGGGAAGTTCACCTCCCCATCCCTCATTAATTCCTGAGGATCCATCTACCTACCAGCCTGCGAGACATTAAATTCGGGGCCAACGAGTCACTTTTGGTTCTCCGGGCCAGTGAAGTCCAAATACAGTATTGATTTTCGGTGGAAGTTAACGCCACCTTTCTAGGTGCCTTCCACCGCCTCTCTACAGCCATCGTGGTCTCTTTTTCATCATATCCCCTCTCAGCAGTCCTACAATATAAATTCATAATATTATTCACATTCATCGACCTTTTCCACAAGGTCCACTCACATCACATATTCACATTTCTGAGTTTGCCACAATTCTGGGCCAGTCCGGTTATTTTTACAAACTGGGGGAAATAGGGTGTTACAGTTAACATGCCCTTCTAGGCATTGTTCCACTGTCGCAAGCACTTGGTCCAGCTGCGAGCCTTGTCCTTCGATCTCTTCAAACACTGTGCAGCCTTCGTCTTGCACCGATTGGAGCCTCTATGTGACCTCCATGACTCTGCCATGGATGGAAATAATCTATTGTTGTGCCACATGTTCATTCTCTCAACCATGATGAGTGACTTCATCTACGCTTTAACTTTTAGTGCCTGCTACTGCGCCTCCTATAGCTGCGCTTCCAACTTCCTAAGCTATGGATATTTTGTGAGGCATTCGTAATTTTGTGCACTTCTGCTACTTAAGTGATTGCATTCTAAGGTGAGGGCCTTTATCCCTCCTACTGTGCTCTTAGAGGCTTCTTTCCTTTGGTCACACACTTCCTACAGAGTGCTTGGTACTGCTTGGATCTCCAACTCCATTGCCCTTGCTTGAAGTTGTTAGATTGCCTCATCGAGCTTCGTCAATTGTACTTCGACTGCCTCATGTTCCTCCTGTGTCGAGCCTGACACAGAGTGAAGTGATTTTCTCACCACTTATTTGAATGTAATATTCTCTATGAGAAGCTATTCCTTTTCCCTCAATATCTTCCCCTTGTCTCCCTCGATCATCGCCCAGAAATGATCCTTCTCATTTTCATAAGCAGTCACACGGTACCGTGCAACTCGTCGTTTCTCCAAGATCTCTTCTTTCTCTTTCTTCAGGGATTTTGTAGCATGTTCCTTTTCTTCTTGAACTTTCTGGAGCTGAGCCTCTATTTCATCTTCTAGTATTCAAAGTTGGGATGGCTCATCCCCCAACGCTACGGTTTCTGATGATGAAGGTGCAATAGGCACTGCACGAATCAATTGAATGGCTCATTGTATTTCCTTCAGTTCCTTCTCAACTCTTGCGTAAAGATCTTCTTTCTTCGCACCATATCTCTGAAAGAGGTCCTCAAATGCATCCTCCATTTCTCCACAGACTAGGCTGATGTCATCTTCCATGAGTGTGGCCTCCATCTGGGGCTTACTGGCATGGGTTTTCTTTCTGGCCAAGGATTTCTATAAAGAAACCTTCCTCTTCTTCAATGCTTCTATCTTGGTAGGGGGATCCTTCGGCAGTGTAGCTTCTCCTTCTCCTTGTTTTTCTCCTTCTTCTTGATTTACTTCGTCTCCTCCTCCTCCTGCGGGTGAACCAGGTCCACTTTCTTCCGAGGCGCTATCTTCCTCATCAGTCTAGACATCATGGACTTCCTCCTTTTTCTTCTTCTTCTTCGCACTTGTCTGTCCAACATGCTCGACCCGAGTGACCAAGAGGCTTCCTATGATATCACGATTGGAAAGTTATGCATCATCAACCAGTACAAGGAACTCTATCAGCTACTCCTTTGTGATCTCCTCCATGTCTTCGTCAGTCATCTTGTAACAGGACTTCAATTCCTCCTTGCTCTCATCCTTGCATGCAATGATATATATAAAATGTTGATCTACATGGAACTTAGCTAATGGTCTTTACTGGTGCAAGGTTCATGGTGTCATGCAAGGGAACTATTCAATGGAAACCTTCAGTTGCTGATAGTAGGCGTGGAATCCTGCATTCGACTGCCACTACTTGGACATGTCATTAGTGTACCATAAGGTGGAGAACCTCGCGGCCAATGTCTCTGACGGTTCAATCTCCAGAAAGGTATCCCCATCCATCATTTTCCAAGTGACAAATGTGATCAACACCGACAACCAACTAAAATGGAACTCATACCCTTGATCTTGTGCTTCGAAATAGTCTTTCTCAAGCTCGTTGGCGAGGTATCTCACCCAATTCATTTGCATCCCCTCCAAGTATTTCCCTGCGAGGTCCACCACGAACCCGGTGACCTATGTGGAGTGGTTCTTTCTGACGATCTTGCCAGCTATAAGTTGGCAAGATAGGTGCACTGCACCATATTGGATAGAAGCTACCTTGTAGCCTCGCTTCCCCTTCTCAACTTCGTTGTAGGCCTCCTTAATGTGTTGTTCTAGGGAGCGGTCTGAATCCTTCCCTGGGTAGAACTGTTGAGGGTCGTGTCCCTGCATGCTCATTCTTTTGATCAGGTGGATCAACGTTAGATCCATAGTAATGCATCTGTCACACCATAGGTATCCTCCATGATAGCATGACAAGAGGGGTTTAACACAAGACCTCCTGGTTTTATCCAAAATGAGGGATCTTCATGATGTTCATTAGCATGGACTACGTGAGCTCCTTTATCCAAGGTTGGGAGACTATGTGAGCCTTCTTCCAGTCATTTTCTTCATGTATCTATGCGGTGCGAGCATCGCATAATTCTTTTGTCTCTGAGGTTGAAATCATTGTTATTTAAGGATGGGATCTGACCCAACTGACTTCCAACTACGCGTATCCCCTTCAAGATACACAGTGATCAATGTGAACTCGAAGTCCCATGGAATTCCATCGTGGTTGATGCCCCAGCCAAAGGCAGGATATAATTTGGTAAGATCGACGAGATATGCTTCACGTTAGCCAGATCTAGCATTCACCAATAAAGCACTAAGCATCCATAGATCTATCTAACATTCATAACATCCAATGCACTAAATAGATTCAAAGCATGAACATCATACCACAAAGCAACTCATTTTGCGTGGTTCACCACATTGTGGGGCTACATCCACAAACTACTTCTTATTCTATTATACTACTTCAATCTCTTACATTCATCTTCTCACGTGCACTAAGCCACAAATCCAATCTTCGCACTGGACAGGTGATCTGCACACTAAGCACCAAATCCACCTTCCCAAAATCAGATCAAGCCATGGATCCAAATTGCATAGAGCATTACATATACAGTCTATTGAACAAATAAAATCATAGCCACTTACACTTATCTACATACACATCACTTATCTCTTGCACTTATCCCATCACTACATTACTTTCACTAAGCACACTTCTCTACTGCTACATTACATTCCTTCCTATTTATACTTTTACATCCCTTACAAAAAGGCCTAATCATGGGTAAACCCATGGGCCGACATCCCAAAACCCTAATAAAAAAACCCTAGTGAACCCTTTGTTATGTCCACAAAATAAGTGAGATCTTGTTATCTCAGCTCCGCCTGGGCACTCCATCTTCGACCAGCCTGTCGAAGTCCAAAAGTGGTCAAACCCAACCAATGTTTCTTCAAAACTTGGTCGAGGGCCAACATAGGCCCCAAGAGACATTTTTAGCAAGTGAAAACCCATGAAAATAGAGTGTACCAAGGTACACTCTGTCTCTATAACTCAATAATACATTTATCCAACGAGCTAAACGATTTTCAAAACGGAGCTCGTATGAGAAAGTTACAGCCAAAACAATGAGTGTAAAATTTTGGCACCAATATTACTTTGAGAGGGCATATATCTATGCTTAGAAGTTCGTTTGGGGCATAGGTGTAGTTAATGGAAATATTATGACGCATAGAAGATAGTGGTGGAGTCATATTTTGGTTACAGGTAACTGGAAATGTGTAGGAAGAGAAATAAGACACATGTAGCATACATGAGTAAATTGAGTAAAAAAAACTAAACTTCTCTGGATCATAAATATCAGCTCAAAGCTCGGATTTGAGAAAAAAAATAGTCGTTGGAAAGGTATTGAGGAGTAAAAGACATATGTCAACCTAGTATTTTTATTGGAAAAATAAATTTCTCATAAACTAATAAATATATTTATGTAGCAGTAAAAAAAAATGAGTAGAATTGCAACATGTAGTTGTTGTAACCTTTCACTCAGAATTCAAATTGAGGCATGAGTACAATTGTTGGGAATTTTTTTCAGGGAGGAATGAATCAAGTAAATCAAAATTTGAATTGGTTCAATGTGTCCTTCATAAATTGATGAAGAAATGACATGTATTCTATATGATGAAATGTTTTATGCTATGCATATTTATAACAAATTTCTTACAGAATTAGAGGTACAGAAAGAAACTTTAGTTCTTATATGATGACTGGAGTCATGGAATATGCTCAAGGATCTTACATCCATGAGGAAGGGATCAAAGGTCTGCATGTTAGCATGGGGAATTTTGAGACAGAGTCAAATGGAAGAAGAGATAGGAAAGATCATGTTGATGTGAGAAGTCAGTTGAGGTAATAAAAACCTATAGGGAAAGTAATGAAAAGTGGAATTGAATTCCATGAACCATGTAATTATTTGATGTGAAGATTTTTATAAATAGTGTCAAAGTTTGGAAAAAAAAACCTTATGAATGATAGAGGTGAGTGCCAAAGGTAATTTTTGTGTAATTAAGAGTACATATGCTTAGGATGGTACCTATGCATAATCCTAGAGTCACACTTGAAGAGAAATATCTTAACAAAAGAGAGGCTAATCTTACTAACAGGGCATTGTCATTAAGAAAAAGAGTACTCTTCATAGAGTGTGGTGTGAAAATTATTTCTAGAAGAGGATAATATTATGCAACTGATAATTGTGTGGGTTTGTTCTAACTTAATCCCAGGGTCCATTGGACAGGGAAGGGGTCAATCTTGTGCAGATGGTTGAAGCATCAAAGAACTGCAAATGAAAGTGCAGGGAAGGTGTTTCAAGGTTTTCAAGGGTCTAAATAAAAGCAAAGGAATATTAGTATTCAAATGTTATAGATATTGAATGGCTTGCAAAGTAAGTTCAATAGATATTTTCAGATAGGGTATGAACCCAACAAGTAAATAATGTCATTTCATGCACAAGAAGAAAGGAGGAATCCATAACCTTGAAGATAGAAATACAGTAAGGGAAACAAATCTTGTTGCAAGAGAAGGAGAAAGGATATCATGATATGAGGTGTGACTTAGGGATGGATCAATCATCTCTATGAGAAATAATGGGAATTTAGGAAGAAGGAATTGTTATAAATGATCTAGAAATTCTTGTCTAAAATTACACAAGAAAGAAAGATGCCTCTATTATCAGAGTGCGCAATAAAATCAAGGTGCAAGTGTAAATGGAAAAGGGTGGAATTTCCATTAGAGCAGGATGGTATTTGTTAAGAAACAAATATCAATATAGCATAGAAAAAATTTAGAATAAGTACTCAACACCTTGAAAAAGAGATAATTTCATATAATAAGCCTCTTCGAGGGGGCAACCTCCTTTTACCCCACATAAATGTTCAAGTAGAAGATGATTCCAAATGAAAATGTCTCCTTGGTATATATAGGAGACTAGGAGGTATAATTACAACTAATGGAATAAAGCCGACATAAATAAAATAACATTACTAATGTAATATGCCCCAATTAAGGGGTAATGAGCCAATATTAGGGCTTGACATGCCCCTCCCCTTGAGACAAGTGTTGTCTGCAACGCTTGAGTAACATTAGATGCTTCTGTATAAAAGAATCATCTTCCTAAGTGGAATATTCAGCCGGTAGTTTCCTCCATTTAATGAGATACTTTGAAATGGATCTATTCCTCAGCCGGCGAATTCTTGTGTCAGTGATGGATTTAGGCTCCAATATGATTTTTCCTTCCTCGTCAAGTTCTGGAAATATTGTTTGAACTGGGATCTTGTCACCTATAACCTTCTTTAAGCATTAAACATGGAAAACTGGGTGTACTCATGAATATGCAAGCAACTCTAATTTGTATGCCATAGTACCAATCTTTTGCAACACCTTGTAAGGGCCATAGTACTTTGGTGATAATTCATTATCCTTCTTGGATTTCTTGAGGGACATATGTTTGTATGGTTGTAGTCTTAAAAACACCCAATCCCCTACTTCAAAACTTCTTTCACTGCGATGTTGATCTTCTTGTTGTTTCATGCGATTATGTTCCATGGTCAGGTTGTCCTTTAAGATTTGGAGAACTTGTTGTTGATGCTCGATGTGATCTTCCACTGCTTGAACCTTAGATTTTTATTTTAGAGAGGAAGTGATGGAAGGAGGGTGGTATCTATAGAGTTCCATAAATGGTGTCATTTTTGTTGCAATCTGAAAGGAAGTGTTATACCACCATTCTGCCAAGGGTAACCATTTGAACCATTGTCTTTGTTTATCAGAGAAAAAGCAACGAAGGTAGTCTTCCAGAAATTTGTTCACTATCTTGGTTTGTCCATTAGATTGAGGATGATAGGATGACCTATGAACCAATTGAGTACCCAAACAAGAAAATAATTATCTCCAAAAATGTCTAGTGAAGATGGGATCTCTGTCACTTACAATAATCTTTGGGCTGCCATGTAGCTTTTGAACTGTCTCCATGAATGCGGTGGAAACTGTACTAGATTTGAAGAGATGAGAGAGTGCACAAAAGTGTGTGTACTTGTTCAGTCTATCAGCAATCACCATGATGACACTCTTTCCTTTAGACTTCGTTAACCTTGTGATGAAATTCATGGAAACCTCCTCCCAGCGTTGACTTGGGATGGCTAATGGTTTTAAGAGACCTGGGGTCTTAATTATTTCCACCTTATTTTGTTGGAAAACCAAACATTCTGCCACAAACCTTTGAACATCAGTTTTAAGGCCACCCAATAAAAATCCTTCTTGACTCTATGGTAGGTTTTCAAAAATCCCGAGTGCCCTCCTACTGGAGAGGTGTACAATTCCAATAGTACCTTTTGTTTGAGTTGGGAGTTATTACATAAATATAAGCGATCTTTGTACCATAGTGAATCACTTTTCCATGTAAATGTATCTGATTCATTGGAATCCTGTTGCAACCTTTGAATGAGAGTCCACACTTTTTCGTCATTCTTCCATTCATCCCTTGCTTCTATTATCCAATTGGGTTGGATGATCGAGATAGCACAAATAAAGGCCTCAACATCTTGATCCTTTCTTGAGAGTGCATATGCCACAACATTTTGCTTCTCCTTTTTATAGACAATTTCAAAATCATAACCCAATATCTTGGTTACCCATTTCCGTTGGTCTTCTGAAGATATTCTTTATTCCAAGAAGTATTTAAGACTATCATGATCTGTTTTGACCTTGAAGTGCCTACCTATTAGGTAAGGACGTCATTTCTTCAATGCATGTAGTATTGCCATCATTTCCTTCTCATAAATGGGTTTGTGTAAGTCCTTTCCCTTGAGTGGTCAACTTTCAAAATCCAGGGGCCTTCCTTCTTGCATTAGGACAGCACCAAATCCATTTCCCGAGGCATCACATTCCACAATAAAGATTTTTTTGAAATCTGGAGTGGTCAAGACAGGAGATTTGCACATCACCTCTTTAAGTTGTTCAAAAGATTTAGTTGCCTCTGGAGTCCATGAAAATGCATCCTTCTTAGTTAGTGTCGTTAAAGGTGTTTCTATTCTTCCATAATTTCAAACAAACTTGCGGTAGTAACCTGTCAAACCCAAAAATCCTCTAAGATTCTTCAATGTTTTGGGAATCGTCCATTCCATCATGGCCTTAATCTTGTTAGGGTCTACCTTGACACCTTCATGAGATACAATATGACCCAAATACTCTACCTCC
>ML781873.1:609877-636881 GCA_009831015.1 Picea engelmannii | reverse complement strand
AATAATCCTCCTTGACTTTGTCACTTCACTTTAAATAATCCTCTTTGACTTTGTCACTTCACTTTATTATTTAAATAATTTCTTCTTTGCAAGCACTTTGACTTCTTTGACCTTTTGGGGCTTCAAGCCAACATATGAGGGTCATTCAACTTTGTAAGGCCATAACTCTCAAACTATGAGGAGTTATGTGACATTCCACATACCATCAGAAATGGATTGACAAGCATTATCCATCTAGGATAGTTTCACTAAACAATTCATTGATCTTCATCTCATTATTCCATAATTAATCATGGGTTCTCTAACCATACTTCTAGGATAACTCAACCACAAAGCATTTTCCCGTGAGGGATTTCACCATAAGGGGATCACTTTGGAGTTCACCACAAAGCCTCTTCCCGTGAGGGCTTTCTCCATAAGGGGACCACTTTGCAGTTCATCCATCTGTACAACCATGACAAGACAATAACCATTTTGGAGTTCACCGCAAAGCATCTTCCTGTGAAGTCTTTCACCATAAGGGGACCACTTTGGAGTTCATCCATTTGTACAACCATGACAAGACAATAATGAATCATCTTCACATCAATCCAACTATGCATCATATATCAATGACAACTCATTGATCCGTATTCATCTATGCATATGACTATGACTCCTCTTAACATCAATCCATTGACATCAAGGTCAATACATGATCCATCAATCACTACATCAATATACCTTATTGTTGACATATATTTTGCTTCATAATGTATGGTATGACATGAGTTTAATGAATGGACATGTCCAAGTATCGTCATAAAAAGAGCAGTTGATCTATGTTCTGGTTGAGCAGTAGCATTTACAGCAGAAGCATATTGCAGTGGTAACATATTGTTCATATTATAGAGAAGATAGGGGGAGACATACCCATAGGGGATTCATTCTTATTCACATGATTCCAAGAGGAGATATTTATCAGATGCAAAGATAAATACTTGACAAAGAGACCTATAGTTGGAGAAAGAGCACAGAGGCATAGTTCCAGGGGGAGTGATGGTCACAGGGGGAGCATGAGCTATATATCTTCAGCATTACATCAGAGTGATATCCCTTGTTCAAAAAGGGATGGATTATTCAGAGGAAGATCAAAGGAATTCAGAAAGGGGGAGCAACCCCAAGGAGAGTTCAGGCAGGGGGAGTAGCCCCAAGGGGAGAATGACCCTTTGTCATTGATGTCAAAGGGGGAGAGATAGTCTCATTGATGTGATTGAGATGCCTATTGATGTAGATCAATGCCTTGTCTACATGTTTCCATTAATGATTGGTGTTGACATCAATGTTGGTATTGTCATCAATGTCAAAGGGAGAGATTGTTGGATCATGTTGTCATTTATGCCAAAGGATTGATGTCAAAGGAACAATGTTTATTGAGTTAATATTGATGTTTATTTGTTTTAATCATTATTAGCTTATATGAACTACCTCTATAGCTTAATAGATTACTTTTATCTCATGCTCAAGTTTTTGTTATTATTCTTGCTCCTAACTGAGACATCATGAATTACTTCTATATCTCGGTTAGGATAGTTTAGGCTTAGAATAGAGATAGATCAATCTTTTTCTTTTCTGTAATTAGGATTTAGTAGAGATTCAAGGAAAGTCTCCATTCATTGTAGAAAAACCTTTAGATGAGAAGTTGGACCCAATATAACCAGTCTAAATCACCATCCCAAATGGAAAAGGGTCTGATTAGGGCCCTAACCGAGTGATTTCTCGAATGTTTATCATGGTCAATTATGACCATCAACTTCTAGATTTATTTTCGAGCAAATAGTGAGGAATCTAGTAAAACAATCGAAAATTGACTTGCATAATAGACCGATTTACCTCTCTCATAAGTTGTTTCCTCAAAAATGGAAATATATGAGAGATATGCTTGATTATTCAAAAAACATTTTCTCATAAATCATGTAGTGGTTGGTTTCTAAATTTTTCATCAATTTGTATGGTTGCACTCAGCATAGACAAAATTAGGCACATGATTTTGGATCTAGAAGGATCATTGTAATGTTTAAATATCATATCTTAAGAGCCTAAATGGAGTTTGGAGGATGAAATAATAGATGGAGAAGGTTGGTCTTGGCAAAGGAGAGACTTGTGCTATCACAATCTCTTTCTTTAAATATTTTGTATTTTGAGTTTGAAATCAGTTATAGAACTAGTTCACTATTGTCAAGTTTTGTAAATTGATAGAAGACTCTCAAGTCTTTTGTTTTTATTTAGAATTTAATACTATTATCATGTTTTGAGTTTAATAAAAGACTTTCCATCTGAAAATTTTCATTCTTTATGAGTATGAGTTTGTATACCATGCACTATTGTCGGTTATGCAAGGTTGTGTTTATTTAAAATCATTGATAAGCTATCTTTCATGATTGATCTGAATTTGAAAAATTGAATTATTGAATATGAATATGTGTATCTGTAGTTTCTTATTAACTCTTTAATAGATTCATAATGTGTATGCATTGTTTTTTTTCTTTATATGATATATATTCGATATATTATTAAAATGATGAGTGTTCCATATATAGGGAACATATGGTGACCATCCATGAAATGATGCATCCCTTGAATAATAAGTAACTATTTATTATTATCATTTACTTATTATATATGATATTTAATAATCAATAATTATATTATTAATTATTATTCTAAGAGAATGTCTTCCCAATGTTTTCCAAACATCAACACTCCCTCTCAATGAGGGAGACATTATGCATCACGCCAAGCTTGTCTTTGAAGTATACAAACTTCACCCTAGACTCATGACACTTGTATGTTAGTATTGGGAGACGTCTCCCTCCCACCTAAATCGAGGCGAAATTACTTATGCAGCTCTCCCTTTTGAGCCAATTGACTCTATGAGATGAGGCTCACTCTAGGTCTGCATGTAATAGCATATAGCATCTTGAGTCTTTATCATTCCTTTTCAAATCACCATGACTAGGACAAATACTACACCAGGATATTTAACCATAAGTACACACTTGTGAGTGAATGTTTAACTGATGCTAACTGACACGTGGAAAGCACTTCAAGAACCTTGAGTCCATAGTATTCCTTTTCATGATCAAGGAAGGAGTACGTATGGGCCCATTTACCACAAGTGCACCTCTATGATAAATGTATCCTATCTCCCTTGGTCTACAACACAATCTAGGAGAGGTTTTTCCCAATGCTCAAACAACATTCCCTCTTAGCTAGGGAGGTATATTTCCATAGTAGTACACAACTATTGTCCAAAGACACGCAATCTCCGCCAGTGGTACACAACCACCATAGTAGAAAACGGTTTGTCACACATGGCACTCCCATGTGGACTTCTAGAGGCTACACCCTCTAGAAACACTAGGGTCAACTCCCATAGTGTGTGACGTCAAGGGTCAACTCCCTTGACATGTTCTCAAGTTCTCTCCACATGGGATGTCGAGATATAATCCCAAATGAACTTATCCCTTCTCAAATAAGTGTCCTCACAAATCAACTCAACTCAATTCACAAAGGAGTACGATTTGGAGAGTGTTTGTCACACATGACACTCCCATGTGGACTTCTAGAGGCTACACCCTCTAGAAACATTAGGGTCAACTCACATAGTGTGTGACGTCAAGGGTCAACTCCCTTGACATGTTCTCATGTGCTCTCCACATGAGACGTTGGGCTATAATACCAAACATACTTATCCCTTCTCGGATAAGTGTCATCACAGATCAACTCAACTCAATCACAAAGGAGTATGATTTGGAGAATGTCTCAGGAAGCTGCAAACATCAACACTCCCTCTCAACGAGGGATGCATTCTTTGCCACACCAAATGTGTCACGGAAGTACTTGAACTTTGGTAAGAACATCAACAACCTATTCATCTGTAGGAAGGTACAACATCAGTACTTCCTTCCTCTGTACCATGTCTCAGATGTAATGGTACTTGATCTCATTGTGGTTCAATTTTTCATGAAACAGCAGATTCTTTGAGATCTTCACAAAACTTTGGTTACCATAATGAATAATGGTGGAATCCATCACATGTTCGGATAAATTTGCAAGGATATTGTGCCACACTACTTCATGGACTAACATACTTAATGCAATGTACTATGCTTATGTTGTTCTCAAATCGACATCATTATGTTTCCTGCTACTCCAGGAAACCATGGAAGATCCCAAAGTGAAGAAACACCTGAAGGTTCTCTTTTTTTCCATTATGCTCCCTTCCCATTAAGAGTCAATATATTCTTACCATATCATATCAATATTGGAAGTATATATCAGACCATGTCCAACTGTGCCTTGCAGGTATCTAAACACATGTTTCACAACAATCTAGTGTTTCTATCTCGACTGACTCATAAACTGGCTAAGTGCACTCACTTCATAGAAAATATTTGGTCTTGTGTTAACCATATACATCAACGATCCAATCAGTTGTTTGTACATATTCAAATCAATTTCTTCAGAATCAGAAAAAGACACACTTATTTCTTCAAATTCGTCACCGTTGGTGTAGCCACGGGCTTCAAGTTCAACATCCCAAAATTCTTCAATATCACAACTGTGTACTTCCCCTGACTCAGGAAGATCTCATCAGTTCTCTTCCACACCTCTAGTCCCAAGAAGTATTTCATCATACCAAGGTCCTTCATCTCAAACTTAGAGGCCAACGCACTTGCATTCAACAATAAGGCTCTCTATATCGGTGAGGAATAAATCATCAATGTAGAGGACCAAAATCAGGGACTCACCATTAACAGTATTGTAGTACAGGCTAGGATCGACAACACTTTTTTTGAAGCCCAAAAATCATCAGGTGTCCATCAATCTCCGCATACCAAGCTCAAGGTGCCTTCTTGAGTCCATACAAGGCTTTATTCAACCTGTACACATGAGACTACTTCTTATGTATCACAAAACCATATGACTTCTCGATGTATACCTATTCCTCAATATATCCATTGAAAAAGTTTGTCTTCACATCCATCTGATGTAGTATCTATCCCATGGATGTTGCAAGGGAAATAATCATCCGGATAGAAGTGTATCGAAGAACAGGAAAAAATGTCTCCTCATAATCTATTCCCTCTGCCTGAGAGAATCCTCTAGCAACAATTCTCTCTTTTTGCTTCTCGATGATACCATTATTTGTGTTTTAGAAATATATATCCACTTGGAAGTCACTACAGACTTTCCCTTGTCTCTCATAACAATATCCCACACATCATTCTTCATGATGGACTGATACTCCTCCATCATGGAATCTCTCCATACTAGCTGACTAGATACCTCCTCATAACATGAAACCTTAAAATCAATGATCCATCTCATAGCTTCAACATAGCACAAACATCTCTGAGGTCTATTGCTCTGTCGGAAGGTACCACAAGGAGTTGCATGTCTTTCTACCTCCTACAGATTCTGATGAGCCCATGTAGGTCTCTTCCGACCTACTACAATATCTCTAGGAACATCAACTGGAGCTGCAGGATCAACGAGATCAATTGGATCAATAAGCTCAATTGTCTCCCTTTGAACTACTGGAGGGTGAGGGAGATAAGGAGCCATCTCTTCTTGACTCTCACTATCAATCTCCATGTGAGATCCACTAGATCCCATGAAGGCTACCTCCTCCTCAAAGGTAACATCTTTTCTCACCTCAATCTATCTCTAACTAGGGATGTAGATCCAGTATGCCTTTGAAGACTCATTGTACCCCACAAATGTACTCTTTCTGCCTGAAGGTTCTATCTTGGTCCTTTTCTCCTTTGATACATGAATGTATATAGGACACCCAAATATCCTTAAATTATTAAGAGGACTTCAATCTAAATGAGAATCACCATTCCATTGAAAAAATGATGAATGCGAGTAAACTGGAATCAATTCATTTCTTAGCTTCCTGGAATGTAAAGAGAGTAAGGCTCAACACAGCAAAAACAGTTAGAATAGTTTATTCCAATATAACCCTCTATAGCCACCACTTGTGCGACCTATTTGATACCTCTTCGATC
Source organism: Picea engelmannii (assembly GCA_009831015.1). Lineage (NCBI taxonomy): Eukaryota > Viridiplantae > Streptophyta > Pinopsida > Pinales > Pinaceae > Picea > Picea engelmannii. The sequence goes on along the minus strand of ML781873.1, from coordinate 630,825 downwards.
ATAATAACGAGAAAAGCATCAATGTCGTCAAATAGAAAGGAGTTTGTATACCACTACCCTTCTCAGCAATATAAACCCTAGCTTGATAAACACGTGAACCTGTTTCCCAAAGCATTGGACATAGTGAGTCAGTTTCCTCAGATCGATTTATGTCCACTTCCGGACAAACTTCGGTGATGGAGTCTGTTAATGGGTAAATCGGTGAATGCAGACACAGATTAATCCCCCTAGATCCACTTGTATATAGAACAAAACATGAAAGGACATGGTGCTTTCCCTAGTCTCTAATCATCGAATTTACTACCAAACAAAAGACAAGAGACATACCTTGAAGTGTCACTTCCTTATGTCTTTGTTTTTCTTGTTTCACTTCGGTGCTCTTGTGATACTGATCCTGCAGTGAAACATAAACCAACCAAAGTGAAAGAAGTAAAGTATATTCAATGACAACCTATGCATATGATCAAGGAATTATGCAATAAAATAAAGATAATTCTATGGGAAAGAACCATGCCACTGTATTATATTAAATAATAGGAAGATATATTACAATCGGATGCCTTGATGTCGTAAGGTTCCTTCCAAAATTTCCTTGCTTCCCACACACTTCTTGCTCCAAGGATTCTGAGACCATGGATCTGATAGCTACTCACAATCTATGTTGACAAAGAAAAGCTCAAATCCAATCTAACCAAGTTAACAAGCTCAAAGAATTTCCAACCCAATCAAGCTAACAAGCTCAAAGCCCAAAAAAACTAACTTTCTCCATGAGAGCTCCTCTCCTTTTATAATTTGAAGAGGATAAGGTGAGGAGGTTAGGATGATCCCACTAAATCATGAAAGCGAGTAAGATCCAAACCATTCGGAGGCCACCTCACCATAGAAGCTTCTCCTTATAGAAGCATCGAGAAAATGCCCATTTTTCCCACGTACGAAGGTCATCGTGACCTAGCTATAGTGTAACCTGTGGAAACTTCGCACCCTAGCTATAGTGCAGCCTACATAAATTAGGCATTTCCACACCTTAGCTATGGTGCAGCCCGCGGAAATCCTCCAAAATAGGGTTTTCACAGAGGAAAACACAACTTTTTCTCTTAAGGAAAGTTATTCTCCCTTTTTTCTTTAGGAATTCAGGCCACTGACCTCTCTGAAGGCAACATATAGGTTTACATCATTAAGAATCATAAGGGTGACGAAAATAATGTGTAACAGAGAGCCCCCAAAAGTATGAAGTTAGAACAGAGTGATAGTTGAAATACTTTGTCGAGTGTGTGTAGGGAACAAGAAATAGTCGGTCGGAAACCTGCCAACAAACAAGGAAATACAGTACCATAATATATCATCATTGAGGTAGGCATTCCCATACTTAGAATACAAATGACTCAAATCATAAATTTTGACATGCAAAGATCCATGTCAAGCAAGACAGGTCATGGCCACCAAACATACACTATGGATCCATGCCATTATGAATCAAATCTGAACATAGCCACCAAAAATACATTGTGGATCTATGTGTTAAACACTCAAATTTGAACATAGCCACGAGACATACAATGTGGATCTATGCAACAATACAACTTGAATATACTCCAACGCAACCTGAATCTGTGAGAAAATATTCAGGGTCTTCATCTCCACCACTCTATAGTATGAATCTAACCATGTGAATACATGTGTTGAAGTTGAACATGGTAGAAACCACTTGATTAACAGTCATTAATGAATACCATTAACAAGTGCGATTGAAATCACCATTAATGTCAATGACTCCTAAGGTACACTAGTACAATCCAACGAATGTGAATTAATAAGCTGAGGTCGAACACTCGGTGGAATCTCCTGATCAGGGGTCGATAATGAAAAACCACTATCGAAAGTGAGGAAACTTTCCATTGAGGCATGAAAGTTCCAAGGTGCCATTTAGTTTCTAAGTCTAATTCCTGGATAATGAGTTGAAGTCGACAGGAAAAGACTCGTCACAAGAGGGCCTTAATGTATCCCCCATCAATGACACAAAACAAGTAACAAGATTTGATGTAGATCAGAGTAACAAGTGATTCATGACTGACTCAGGGATGGCCGACACAATATAAGGCTTAAGGACTATAGAAATGGCCAACACAATAGAAAGATTTTTGGGTTGAACATCTCTTTGAACATATTGACGACACGACAATTGTCTTGGAAACACTGGCTCAACAACAGGGATCACAGACCAATTTGTAATCTTATAAAGGAGTATGATCAAGAGATAAGAGGATTTTCCAACCTAGACACAAAGCGAGTGAAAGGGTGTCATGTTCAAAAGTGACTCTTCCATGGAATACAGGTTTAGACACATTTCTTTCCCAAATTTTCCCCCACCATTTCTGGTGAATACTCCTTTATTCTTACGCAAGCTTGAGGAGGATAACATATGCTTGTTGATGTAATCTCATCCTTCGGATGAGTCCCTTGGAGTATGTTTAATGAACCCTAAGAATGAGTGGTTCAGTCCCATATGGGTCTTTCGATGCTTGTTTAACGAGTCCAAAGATAGAAAACTTGGAGGGGTTTCATATTTTGAGAGTCTGAAAAACACTTAAAGAGAACTCTATCAGTTCCTTTTTCGTAAATTAGTTTTAATGAGACCGAAAAAATGATAAACTATCGCCCATCAAACGTTTTCTTCAAATACTTTTATGAGTGTGAAAAGAACAAGGTCACTCGGCAATATTTTCATGTTTAGAGAGTCTGAAAAGAGCATAAAGGGAACTCCAGTTGGTTCCTTTTTCATATAACCTTTACGAGTCCAAAAAAGTGATAAAAGTATACTCGGTTACATTCTCACGTATTTACGAGCACGAGAAAGAACAAAGACTAATATTGGTAACTTATTCTCATGTATTTACGAGCATGAGAAAGAACAAAGACTAAGCTCGGGATTGTTTTAATTTTTACGCAAGCTTTAAAACAAAACAAAATTGTGCTTGGGATAGATTTTATTTTTTACACAAGCTTAAAAACTAAACAAAACTATGCTTGGACCTGGTTTCATTTTTACAAAAGCTTGAACCAGAGGAAACTATGCTTGAGGTAAGTGGTTTCATTTTTACACAATCTTGAACCAGAGGAAACTATGCTTGAGGTAGGTGGTTTCATTTTTACACAAGCTTGAACCATAGAAAACTATGCTTGAACTTCCCAACACATAACAAAGGTATGGTCGGTACTTAGCCCCCAGTTTAAGAAACTAGCAGCTTAACTTTAGCATGAAGTCCAGAGGCTGGAAGAAAATGCCCCCCAAGCTTTGTTTCATCCAACTGCAAAGGATAATGAAATGAAGCTTCAAATACTAGATGAAGGACTTGACTCAAACAGAGAGGGGGAACAACTATTTCATTTTTTAACGAGCTTGACATAGGATAAGAACTATGCTCGTGACTCTAGGTATAATCCCGAGATCACTGTTTCATTTTTTAACGCGCTTGACACGGGAAACGGGAACTGTTCTCATAACCTCTATTTCATTTTTTAATGAGGTTTCTATAGAGAATAAAAATGATCCTCGTGATTGGTTTCATTTTTTAACGAGCTCAAAATTAGAAAACAATGTTCAAAGATGGTTTCATTTTTTAACGAGCTTGAAATCAGAAAATCATGCTTGAATCCGATTTCATTTTTTAATGAGCTTTAAATCAGAAAAACATGCTCAAAGCTCTCTTCTTGATCATGGATTCCAAGAGGATAGTGCTCTGGAAGCACACCATGTCAAGGGACGAAACTCGGTCATGGCTTCCAAGAGATCTTCAATTGATGGAAGAACAACACTCTGGGAGGACACCATGTTGAGGGTCATGACAGGAGCAAGGAGATCAACCTCTAAAAATCCTATCGAAGAGATCATCATGTCAACTACCGGATCTAAGTCATAAGGGAGTGAGCTTACAGTGAGAGGCTCATCTGCATCGAAAACTGAAGGCATGGGAGACAATGCCACATAATTAACATGTGGTGGGGGTGATACCATCTGCATATAAGAACCACTTAGGGAGGTAATCCAATCAAGATCAATGAATGAAAGTTGATCAATAGTCACAATTATTCTATCACGAGGGAAATATACAACACGAAAAAGAGTGGACACAATAGCTTTAATGGCATAGACATAATACTACCCAAGGATTAAAGTGAAATGCAAGGGGTCTTGGACTACCATGACATCAATAAAGACATTTTTCCCTCCCAAAGTTACAGGAAACTGAGGAAGGGTCCCTAAAGGTTTATTGGTTCTTCTGTTAAAAGATAATAGATTCTGCGTAACCGGGGCAAGTTGAGGACAACCCAAAGCTTGCCAAGCAAAAGAGGACAAAATACTAATGGATGCACCTTCATCTATCAATGTCTGAGGAACATCCCAACCACAAAATTGCATTGTAATATGGAAAGGAATGTCAGAGGGAAGACGAGGTCCGATTAGCACACCCCAATAAAAACGGATGGCCTCATTACTTGGAGGGGGTTCCATGGGAAAATAAGGAATACCCCCCGGCATGGTAGAGTATGTATCAATGAGAAAAACATGGGAAACATCATGTTTACTCTCGAGCGGGAGAATAGGATCGATCGATGACGAGATCGGATCGACCACTTGGGTTGCATTCTCTAAGGAGAGAATGGGGTCGTTGCTTGGAATAGGATCGACCGCTTGGGCTTCACTCTCTAACAGGAGAGTGGGATCGACCGAGGATGGGATCGAATCGACCACTTGGTCTACTAGTTCAACTAAGGACATGACCAGATTGACCACTTGATCAACCGAACTGACCGATGGGGGAACCGAATTGATCATTCCATCAACTACAGGTAGGTTGAGAGAAAGCTTGCGATAAGAAGCTGGAAGTTGAGGCTGTGAAACAGACATGTCTTCCAGGAATTTCGAGGCTTCTTTTGTATGAGGGAAAAGATGATTTAGATGACGCCCTTTGCATAACATACACGGGAACTTGGCTCTACTTTTCTTCTTCCCAACTATATCATGACTAGTCGACAGGAATTCATCAGCATGTTGTTCAGAGGCTAACGACATGGGTTGGCGAGGGTGTGTAGACCATGCTTCCATAACCTTAGATAGAATAGGGAAATCATTAAGAATATGGATACCCTTACAAATCATGCAAGGGTACTTGTGCTTACGGATTGTTTGGGTGATCGTGACATCATCAACACTCCCAGCACAATCAACAGTAACTGGTTGTTTTCCAACATGTCTGGCAATTGTTGGAAGTTTGGATCCTTGCTGATTTTTCTTATTCTTATTCTTCCTTTTCTTCTTCTTCTTCTTCCCCAAGCTACTAGCTTGAGAGATTTCACTCGGAGAAGAAGATGAAATGGAATAAGACCTTGCAAGTGAAGAAGGTGAATAAGATCTTAGTGTTGAGGATGGTGAAGGATCAACATGAGGTTGATGTTCTTGGGGGGAAGTGCTTACGACCGAAGCACTTACTGCATTTGGGATTACCTGAGTGGAAAAAAACCACACCAACAATCTAATAGTGAGACCTAGAAAGCTCAAAGTAGCGATGTGAGGAGGACCAATGTTTCCATAAGAAGGAAAAACAAAAGGTTCCCCTAGATTAGGGGTTCCTTCATTGGTCATTTCGGGAACTGACACCACATAAAACAAATCCAACGTAGATTCTTCTAGGGAAAAAAAACAACACAGGCTAAAAAATCTAGGAATCAAGTAAACAAACAAAACCTTCTCACAATGAGCACACTAGTTGGTGATGAAATCCAACGTCGTGGGAACAAAGTAAGAAGGGGTTGAGATAGAGCGGGTGGAAAAGTTATGTTGACAACCTGTTTAACGGACTTACACCCTAGTGCAAGCTCCCACACATAAACACGGGTATACCCTCCAAGGAGCCCGAGTGATTTTGGCCAACATCGATTACAGGTACCGTGAAGACTTGCCCCTCCACAGTGACCTTGTGTAAACACCCTAAAGAGATAGGCCACTAAAGTTACCAATCACTACAGTGATTCCTGGGGAAACAGTCGATAGTCTGATCCACATGCAAGGGCAGTGTATCTAGCCTGAAATGAACTTGAAAGGCTTCCACTCATCATTGTGGGTATACCTCTCAAGCGACCCCCATAATACGTGCAACCTCTACACCAAGACCAAAAAAGCAGGGTGAGTAACTCTACCAGTCTCAATGCGACCTCGTGATTGACCCTTGTGTTAGAAGGGCTTCCCAAGACAAAATGTAATAAGTGGATTTCACTGCTCCCTAACTCAAGATTCTATGTTTGTTTGTAGCTTTGGAAATTTATCTTTCACACCTATTCCAAAGCCCTACAACTAATCTAATGTAGGTTTGCTACTAGAAAATATAAAAATGTTTGATCAATTTTTATAAGCACTTTATTTTATGGTTGTTGTTACTCAAGAGGAAAATGGCATGGAAAATATGGTGTTTTGACCGACTCGAAAGTTATGTAAAGAGATGAAGATGCAATCTTTTCATTTCGATGAAAGCTATGGTATGAGAAGGAGAAAACATTTATCATTCCCATATGCACAATGTCCCAAAATTTACTAAACTCACCAATATCAAGATTTTCAAGAAATGAGACAAAGGTACTGTATACCAATACATGATACATGTCCCCCCCAATACATGAGAAAAAATTTCAGAATTTAAGACCAAAAAATGACAAGAATCATGCAATTTCACTGCTTCAAATGCAAATATGCCCCCAATCTAACGCAAAGAAAGAAATAATATTTTGTTTCAAAGATAGCTAAAAGCAACAACAAATCACTTCAAAACAAAAAAAACAACCCAAATAAAGTTTATCTTTTACCGTGAGTTATTCAGAAAAAAGAAGTTTTATTTTCACTAAACAATTCTAAAGAAAAACAAGGCTTTGTAACTGAAAGACACTCAAAGGAAGAGATCAAATCTTTCAAAAAAAAACAAATCAAAGATGGTTAAAAGAAGCTTAAAAACTATCAAGTAGACTATAAACAAATCATAATCAAACCCAAAAATTCACCCCAAAACCAAATCCAAGGTCTGGGTAAGGAAAACCATCAAAAATCAAGGATTTCACAATTTTCGCAAGCTAGAAGTCTATCACAGTGCGGAAATCACTGATTTTCACGGGCTAGATATGGGTACGTCACAGCATTTCCACACTGGTCAAAATAGGTAGGGTGTGGAAATCCTAAGTCGTCGCACTGTCCCTCAAAGCAGGGTGCGGAAATCAAACAAAGATGGAAAAAATTAAAAATTGAGAAGGTTTTCCAGTGAATTTTAACAGTCAAAGAGTCAAGTTGGATCTGCCAGTGACTCAGAAAACAGAAACCAGGCAATCAAAGAAAGAAAAAAAGGAAAACTAGGAAAACAATCGCTCCCTAGTGGAGTCACCAATTTTGTTAATGGGTAAATCAGTGAATGCAGACACAGATTAATCCCCCTAGATCCACCTAGATCTAGAACAAAAATGACAGGACATGGTGCTTTCCCTAGGCTCTAATCATCGAATTTACTACCAAACAAAAGACGAGAGACATACCTTTAAGTGTTGCTTCCTTTTGTCTTTGTTGTTCCTGTTTCTCTCTGGTGCTCTTGTGATACTGATCCTGCAGCGAAACACAAACCAACCAAAGTGAAAGCAATAAAGTATATTCAATGACAACCTATGCATATGATCAAGGAATTATGCAATAAAATAAAGATAATTCTATGGGAAAGAAGCATGCCACTGTATTATATTAAATAATAGGAAGAGAGATTACAACCAGATGCCTTGATGTCATAAGGTTCCTTCCAATAGTTCCTTTCTTCCCACACACTTCTTGCTCCAAGGATTCTAAGACCATGGATCTGATAGCTACTCACAATCTATCTTGACAAAGCAAATCTCAAAGCCAATCTAACCAAGCTAACAAGCTCAAAGCCAAAAACAAATAACTTTCTCCATGAGAGCTCCTCTCCTTTTATAAGTTGAAGAGGATAAGGTGAGGAGGTTAGGATGATCCCACTAAATCATGAAATCGAGTAAGATCCAAACCATTCGGAGGCCACCTCACCATAGGATCTTCTCCTTCTAGAAGCATCGAGAAAATGTCCATTTTTCCCACGTACGAAAGTTGTCGTGACCTAGCTATAGTGTAGCCTGCGGAAAATTTGTGCCCTAGCTATAGTGCAGCCTCTAGAAATTAGGCATTTTTGCATCCTAGTTATAGTGCAACCCGCGAAAATCCTCCAAAATAGGGTTTTTACAGAGGAAAACACAACTTCTTCTCTCAAGGAAAGTTCTTCTCCCTTCTTTCTTCAGGAATTCAGGCCACTGACCTCTCTGAAGGCAATAGATAGGTTTACATCATTAACAATCATGAGGGTGACGAAAATATCTTTTAAATTAGTCATAAGGAATTTATCATTGATATTACAAAATGGTTAAATTTTCTTATTCATGTGATCTAACCTTATTTCTTTTATCTTTTTATGAACAAATATAACTAGTTCTCCCAGCCTATCACCAATTGTTGTGGCAAACCACAACTCCCCTTAAATTTTTATAAAATTAAAGGGGGGCCCATTTGATTTTATTATGTATTTTCCCTTTATCTTTTATTGTTATCGCTTTCTTATTTAAGTTTCAATATAACTATGTAAATATTTTGTTATTTAGGTGATTGCATTGGTTTCCACTAGACATTATTATACCACAACAACTTGATTAATTATTGAAAGTAGTTTTAATGTGAATTCCTCACATTCACTTTGATTTGAAACATAATTATGAGGAATATTTTTATATCATTCAATAATTAACATATGATTCTAAAATATGGTGTGACTACATAAATTTTATTCGTGTTCTTAATCACACTTATTATCAAGATTTTTAAGCTTGGGTGTTTGAATTTTATTTTCAATAAAATGAAATCTCTATATTTAATATACCCCATATCCATTCTTTCTCTTAGAAATATAAAACTCTTAGTCATATCATCTATGATTTAATTTAAAGAATAGATTTTTATTATGAGTCAATGTTGTGATTTCAATTGGTTGATTTAAAATTGTTGACAATTGAGAGATTATTAATTCTTATGGAGTTAATTTCCTCAAATTTGCAAAATATCCCCAAATCCAAAAATATAATGTCCAGTTTGGTATACAGTTATGTTTATTTAGAAGGTGTGATAGGAATTTGATTTGATTCTATTAATTTTTTTTTCTTAACTAAGAGTTAAAGATTCTCTAACTACTTTTCTAATAAATATTAGTTATTAATTTAAATTTTTTTTGTTACAAGTGTCCATTATAGAGATGCAACTCGACTTCAGTTTCCAAATATGTCAAAACAATCCATTGAGTTAGAATTCTTCATCTCCATAGGACGCAATGCTTGGGAAAGGAAAAGTTGAAAATTCCCGTCAATTCTTAGGAGGCGAACTTCCATCTTGATTTCTGCACAAACAATGAGGAATCTCGCAAAACAGCTGAAAACCCACTTGCATAATAGGCTAGTTTACCTTCCGCTAGGGTGATTGTCTCAAAAAGTGAATCATTTGATAGAAATTATTATCTAATTAAACGTACATTTTCCATATTTGATGTTGCGGCCAATATTCATGAATCACGAGGTGAATGTCCAACTTCATTTCCAAGAAAATAGTGAGGAATCTCGTAAAACGACTGAAAACCCACTTGCATAACAGGTCAATTTACCCCTTTAAGAGGTCATTTTATAAAAAATGGAAATATATGAGAGATATGATTGATTATTCAAAAGATTTTTTTTCAGAAATCATGTAGGGATCGATTTCTAAATCGTTCATCAATATGTATGGTTGTACTCAGCATAGAAAAAATTAGGCACATGGTTTTGGATCTAGAAGGATCATTGTAATGATTAAATATGAGATCTTGAGAGCCTAAATGGAAATTGGAGGATGAAATAATAGATGAAAAAAGGTTGGTCTTAGTCAAAGAGAGACTTGTGCTATCACAATTTGTTTCTTGAAATCTTTTGTATTTTGAGTTCGAAATCAGTTATAGAACTGGTGCACTATTGACAAGTTTTGTAAACTGATAGAAGACTCTCAAGTCTTTTGTTTGTATTTATAATTTGATACTATTATCATGTTTTGATTTTAATAAAATACTTTCCATTTGACCTATTTCATTCTTTATGAGGATAAGTTTCTATATTGTGCATTGTTGTCGGTTATGCAAACTTATGTTTATTTAAAATCATTCATAAGTTATCTTTCATTAATGGTCTGAATTTAACAAATTGAATTATTGAATATGAATATCTGTATCTGTAGTTTCTTATTAATTGTTTGATATATTCATTACAGGTATCCATTTGCTTTAATCATTGTCTTTCTATGTGAACTATTTACTTAGCTAAGAAAAATTATTATCTCATGTTCAGTATTTTTTAATCCTTCATATTGAGTGTGGGTATACATATTTGACCTTTCCTTAGTAACTATTTATTGAGTTAAGATTGATGTGTATTTATTTTAATTTTTACTAGATTATATGAACTACTTATATAGCTTAATACCTTACTTTTATCTCATGCTCAAGTTTTTATTATTCTTCGTGCTCCTAACTGAGACATCATGAATTACTTTTATCTTGGTTAGGATAGTTTAGGATTAGACTAGAGATAGATTAATTCTTTTCTTTTCTGCAATTAGGATTTATCAAAGCTTCATGTAAGTCTCCATTTACTAGAGAAAAATATTTAAACATGTAACTCGACCTATTATAACCAGTCAAAATCACCATCCCAAACAGAAAAGGGTCTGATTGGGGCCCTAGCAGGGTGATTTATCAAATGTTTATCATGGTCAATTCTGACCATCAACAGGTTGAAAGAAGAATAGGTCCTTTGGTTGATGTTGTTCATGTAAAGAAGGGAATATATGTTGATGGTTCATTCTCTTTCGCATCTGTATATTCAATTTTGTTGATTAATGTATTACCAATCAGTGGAATATGGTTGGCTACTGCAACAATGAATGGTGAAGTTTATGAATTTAAGGGAATGGTTAACTTGGCCAGCAATGTTGTTTCAGTCTATTATGGTTATGATGAGTCACGTGCTTGTTATCCAAGAAGGATGGATGGATGATACTGGACAAGTGAGGCAGAATCATTCTCAATTTATTTTTGAATAATCCATACTTTTGGAGGTCTAAAAGTCCTCCTACAGGGAGGTGTGATCTAGGAGGATATAAGGAATGCTCATAGAGGTTGAGGAGGATTTGGAACGCTCACAGAGGTCCCAGGGGTTCCCAAAAATCACAAACATTAGACCATCTCAAATGATTACGAAAGCGACATCGATTTTTAGATATCGTTGTTAGCTTTCCAATGGCGCAAACAACAAGTCAAATGGAGCTCATATGCAAAAGTTATAAGAGGTCAAATTTTAGGTCAAATAGGGAAAAGTAAAAAGTCAAAGGGAAAATAGAGGTGACACATGTCAAAACTGCAAGGGTGACACATGGAACATGGTCGTACAGAAGGTGGCACTACATATATAGTTGGAAAGTGATTTGGAAGCTTACTGGGAAGATCGTACCTCTAGGTGGATGAATTATAGGTTGACAAGTGGTCCAATCATCCATTGACAAGTTCTATTGGAGAGCCAATGAGAGGCTACCATGTGGCAGTCTCCCATTGACCAATATTGGTTATTATTGTGTAAAAGTTATGGAGTCGACAAGGTCCAACCCATGACCTCCATAACCTCTCAATACTTCACAAAGCCTACATTACCAACACACCATGACATGGTTCTTAACATTCATATGGCAATAATTATATTTGAATTTATTTTAAGTTTCAATTGGGTGAGAAAGAGACAAAGGGCTAAGCCCCCATCCCCTGGTCCATACGTATTACATGTGACCTATACCAAAGTCGCGCGGGGATCTAGTAAATATGTCGATGGATTTAATATATAACATATACCATATAACATATAGTTACAACCACTGAACCATATGTATATTATATATGGAATATATAACCATATATTAAATATGTGTGTGTGTGTGTGTGTGTGTTATGGAGAGGGATCGAACTTATAACTTTTTAATTACATCCCATAATTCCTAACCAACACGCCACCATTACCACATTTAACAAGATTACTTTCGAAACTAGAATTAAGTTGCAAAATTAGTTCGGGTATGGCTCGAGACCGAGCCTATTTAATGGCATGGATACCAACACATGTACACACATTCCCACGTCTGCAAACATCCCAAGGTGCATGCATCCCAAATTTTTCACATAATCCGAGGAATGTTACAGTACAAAATACATTGTTTTGTGTGTTAAGTGTATGTGTTGCATGCAAAAGCATGTCATAAGGTATATTGTGCACACATAGGAAATTTTATACTCGTTGTATTCGTTTTTCCGCAAGGATTATGAATGTGAACTTTTTTTTGTGATCATAGGTCATTTGTAAAAGTATTGTCTTAGTTTTTCAAGTATCGGACCCATAGTCTCGTTATATGTGTAAAAAGGGCATTTTTTACCCCTATTCAGAATTTGGCAGAGTTTATACTCAAATTTCTCAAAATTTCGCAAGGATTTCAATGTTAAACTCATTCTCTGCATTTGAGCGGTGGAATTAAAGAGAGTTCAATAAATTGGCTTTTTATAAGTCCATATTGTAATGTAATTTGGTATTTTGAGATGATGGAGAATAGTCATGCTATATAAAGGGACTTTGAAGATGAAGTGACATATGTCATCCATATATGTATTTTGAGTTTTTTTTATATTTGTTTTGTCTTATTTAATCATTATTCAAGATATTCACTACTATTAATGAATTTTATGGACAAATAAGCATATTCACATGTGTTTTTGTGAATAGTCAAACTATATTCATTTACCGAAATTGGTTGGATGTTTATGTGCATTTAATAAAATAATTAGCATTTAAGGATTTCTGGATCATAAAGACACCTTGAAATTTGTGCAACAAGCCTCAATTTTTTTGTCTTTCTCTTGTTGTACGAACAACAATAAATTATTGTATTGTCCTCCTTTAAATGGTGTACAGACTGTTCATAAATATTGAAATTTCTCCTTGTGATGTGTGCTACCCTCTCCATGGGATTTGTGTCAATCCCCCTTTATTGTTCCTCTTTTCCTTTCATATCTATCTCTCTTGGAAAAATTTCTATTCACTTTCCCTCTCAATATCCCTTGAAAAGTGCACCCCATCTCTCTCAAAACATCATTTTATTTACTCATTAATGAGTAACTTCCCTAACCCTAGATCTCAATGGATGAGGTTCAATCTTTCACTACAAGATAAATGGACATGACTTAATATTCCATTGAGTTCACTTAAATCACTTAAGTGACCCAAACTTTATAAAGTCCCATTTACTCATTAAATAATAAAATACCCCACTTAAATTTATAAATCACTTTATAAATTCAAGTCACTAGAATGATACTTTTGTTGAGTCATGTTTGCATGCTCAGATTTTCCAATGCAGAAGTAGCTCACAACTACAAAAAATAACACTCCCTCTTAGCAAGGGAGGTACTTCTAGAACCTCCACAAGGATCTATTCCCAACCCCATCATTTCATCTACTATTGTAGCTTCTCCCTCTCAACTAGAAGCCTCTACTCCCTCTGAATTGGAATCCCCTGCTACTAATTGTGTTGAACTCTGATTTATATACCTCTCCATCCAATACATGCTCCTAGGAGTCTCCTCACTCACCTGAGCATCCAACTATGTCATCTGATTGTACTAGAAGAAGCCTCACAACCACCATTCTCTCATACTAGCACTCACTCTAAATCCAATAATCCACAGGATCCAACCATAGGTTGTCCCAACAACCTGTATAACCTCTCACATTAGACACCAAGAAATACATTTGTGTATGGAGAATCTCTCTCTAGATACAAAAACACTTGTCCATGGAAGAACATAACTCCACATCTATCAACCTCCAAATATGACACACAGAGAAAATTTACTCGAAGCTCTAGAACAAACAACACCTCATCCAACTCCAGAAAACCTCTTGAATCTATATGGAATCTCACGCATCCAACCCATTTCACTACATGTCTAGTGCTATCCCCACAACTCATATACTAGTCTGAATCTATCTTTGAACCTCATTAACGTCATATGTCGAGATGCGCCATTGTCCATAAACCATGCTTCAATGTCCTCACACACTAGACAACTACTTCTTGAAAGACATGTCATCAGAGAAAATTCCTTCTTGAACTTATCAGTAAACTCAACAACCTCATTTGATACCTCTAGATCCATATTTCTCTTCTTCTTGTTTAGGCATTGACTAGCGTAGTGGCCAGTATTATGACACGCAAATCATTTCACTTTTCTCATGTCCTTCTTCTTGTATTTTCTCTTTCCTACAATAACAAAATTATCCTTGTCTGCAACACCCTATACCTTTTCGTGATCTCTACTCTGAGAACCCTCTTGGATCTCCTTCTGAGTAAATTCATCCCATAGTCTACTCCAATATGGGTGCTTCTCGCTCCCCACAACACACTTCACAAAAACATCCTACTTTTTGGTGAAGCCCATGAGGGCTATGCACACCAACTATGAGTCTGGAATAATATCCCTTATATCTACCAACTCATCCTTCAATTGTCTAATCATAGTGAGGTAGGAGGACACACTCTCTCCCTTGTCCATCCTAGTTTTGTGGAGCTTGCTCCTTATAGACATATAACTATTCTCTTTCTTATTCTCATACAAGTTTATCAATGCATCTCACATTTCCTTAGTTGTGAGTTTCTTGCCAAATGTGGGATCAAGTGGTCTTTCACTCCATCCAAGATTATTCTCTACACCATTGCTTCCTTCACCTAATGAAGGTCTAGGGAATGGGATCTGACAAAGGAATTGTCACTATGGTACTCAAAAACACCCATAGTTTGTTCTCCATGAGAACGGGTAGTTGGAGATCCCCTCCAATCTATCTTGATAACTGAGACTTGAAGTCATCCTTTTCCAACTGACAAAGACCATTTTTCTCTTCTTTCTTCGAAGAAAAAATCCCTATACAAGTGAAAAAATATTTCCATTCAACCTCAAAGCCCAAGCTCTGATACCATGTTAAATTTATAGTGACTTTCCTCAAACACTTACTCAAACTCTGATTTTAACCTCCAATAAAAATTTAAAAAATGGAGTAAATAACTATCATTCAACAATAGTTTATGAGAAGAAATAAAAATGACTAAGCAATCTGAAACTTAGCAGTAGAACTAAATGAAAAGTAAACAACATTCAAGTACA
Organism: Picea engelmannii; assembly: GCA_009831015.1. Classification (NCBI taxonomy): domain Eukaryota; kingdom Viridiplantae; phylum Streptophyta; class Pinopsida; order Pinales; family Pinaceae; genus Picea; species Picea engelmannii. The sequence continues at coordinate 615,469 of ML781873.1, read as the reverse complement.
CATTTTACACAAATATTTCTTGGCAATTCCCGTGGAAAAATCCCAAAGGGAAAACCATCCAAGGAGAGATTCTTTCTTATTGAGATCACAGGAAATTTTTTACTTTACAACAACAATAAATTTTCCATCAAATATGATTATAATTATCTCATAAATATTCCCAACACCACCTTGATTTTCATGTTCAACTTGTTGTCTCATTTTTCTTGCCTGTAGGACCGAGTATAGAATAAAAAAAAATCAGTACGGCCTCAATTGTTTTTCTCATATCTGATGTAGGTAAAGTACGACCCCTATATGGATTTCATCAAAAATAAATGCATGTACGACCTTCCTTTAAATGTTGTAGGGATTGTTCATAAATGTTGAACTTTCTCCTTTGGATGCATGCTACCCTCTCTTTGGGATTTTTTCCAATCCCCTTTTGTTGTTCCTCTTTTCCTTTCAGCTCTATCTCTCTTAGAAAAAGTTATTTTTCACTTTCCCTTTCAATATCCCCCAAAAAGTGTGCTCCATCTCTCTCAAAATCTCCATTTTTTTACTCATTAATGAGTAACTTCCCTAACCCTAGATCTCAATGGGTGAGATTCAATCTTAATCTACAAGATCAACACACTTGACTTAATCTTTCATTGAATTCACTTAAAACACATAAGTGACCCAAACTTTATAAAGTGACTTTTACTCATTAAATAATAAAAGACCCCGCTTAACTTTATAAAATTACTTTATAAAGTGAAGTAACTAGAGAAATATTTTTTCTCACTTCTGCATGATGGGCTTAGTCATTGCAGAAGTACCTATGAGCTACAAAAACTTACAAAAGTGGATTATTCACTAACTATTTTTTGAGTTTGGTTCATAACATAACAAATTCTTGAAATAATCCTAATCAAAATTGAAAAGACTTTACATTTATAATTGTGCATAGAAAATATGTGTTGGTGAGGAAAATGGGTTATACCATTTATGGATCATATTGGTATCAAAGAAGTTGAATCCATGATCTTGAAGAATCTTCTAGTACTTTGAGGAGAAAAAAAATCCAACATAGGTAAAGAACTAAAAAGAGAAAGGATGGAAGACCTATGGGCCATTAATGTTGGATTGAAGAGGAGAATCGATACTTGAAGTAGTAAATACATAGCATTGATAGGAGGATATCAAACTTGGAAAATGTCCTTGAGACTTATAAAAAAATTGTCACCTTTTTTAAAGGAACACTTAGTTGGCTGTCCGGATCGCCATTATTATGGAATATTGGAAGATAAAAAAGTCAACTCTTGCAATTTGGAGAGAAACAAATAAAGTTAGATTATTAGAAAGAATAAAATCTCATGAAATGATGGCTCAATTGTACCAAGAATTAGAAGTTAAGGAGGAAGCATTGGCCAAGTTACAAGTAGTTTTCCAAGATACCAAGGAAGTACAAGTATGTTCCAATGCTACTGCAAAATCCAACACCATGACCAACACAAGCATGGTAAGATCACCCTATAAGGACCTTTCTCAATCTATTTTAGAAGAACCCTTGGGTAATTTTGAAAAACATACCAAAGATATAGGTTATAACATAATAATACAAATGATCTATGATGGCCAAGGGCTGGGAAAGAAAATAAAGGGGATTGTAAACCCTATTATAGTCAAACATAGGGTCAAGCATGAAGGCTTGAGTTTCAATTGACAAGAGGAAGTGAGTGAATGCATCTCATCACTTAAAATTTTGGCTCAAGATAAAACCTCCAAAATGACTTTTTTTAAGGAAAGAGGTGTAGATGAAAAGGCTATTTTGTTTGAGGTAAAGCTAGAAAAAAAATGAGTGGACAACATACCATTACACCAATGTGTTGAAATTACTAAGACAAATGAGAGGGGGGGGGTGAATGAGTTGTAATTGAGCTTAAACAATTTTAAGTCTATTAAAACATTATTAATCATTCTTCAAGTGATCATCAACAATATACAGCATATGGACGGTAAAAGTAAAGAGAAACAGTCACACATAAGGTATACACAGAGACGGATTTTCACGAGGAAACCCATAAAGGGAGAAAACCTCTTCTTCTTCGAAATGATAGGCAGTGTTTTAAGTTCTGTACATCATCTATAATTGAGCACCAACTCAATGTGAGGCTACTACCTCTGTTTTACAAGTTGCAACTTGTTTGAGAGCACCAACTCTCTGGTTTCTCTAGCACCCACTAGAAGGAAGCACCAACTCCCTTAATGTTCCAGCACCAACTGGATGGAAGCGCCAACTTCCAGTTACACAGGCTCCAACCTATATAACAGAGAACACTTGTTCTCCCTTGCACCACCCTGCCACCCTGGTTTCTCTGGCTGCAACCAGATGGAAGCTACAACTTCTTGTGTTCAAGCCCTCACTTGAACCTCTAAGGACAACAGTCCTCCCGAACACCTCCCAACCTCCCTAGAATATGAATGAATAAATAAACAGTCAAGTACGCAGATAAATCAATTCATACCAATATTTCTTTGTTCTGTAAATCTGGTCCTCTTCTAACTGTTCTGCAATTCTTCTCTTCCTTTGTCTGTTCAGCAGGTCTGCTCTGCATCAACTTGTTCTTTCATTCTTCTCTGCTTCAACTTGTTCTGTTATTCTGCTCTGCTTCAAGTTTTCTTCATCATCTGTTACTCTTCTCTGAGTTTCATCTCACACTGTGCATATTCTCAATCTCACACAGCACATTCTATGATTTTCCCTTTCTTACAGTTTCATTCATTTTTCATATAGAACAACTAACTACACACAGTCTGTCTCATTTTATTTTATACACACACCCACAGCAGTTCCACTTCACATTTCCTTAGGCAAAAGAAAGACAATTGTCCGAGCAACTGAAACGTCAATTGATTGGCAATCATGAGTCCATTTCGCTAACAGATTCGTAACTGGGGAGTTAATTGTGAGAGAGAAAAATAACCCTCCAATCTTTGTTCAAATTCACCTGCACCGTTGGATTGGCTTCATGAGATCTTGCATTCATTTCGGCATTTATGTGGCCAAGCTTAGCACCTCTAGCTTCTACCTCCATCTTCCATCGATGTGATCAATGGCTATGACCGCGCGCTTATGCATAAAGTGCTTTTGCGATTTCTCATTTCGTGAATTTCAACACTATGCTCTGTTGACCCCAAGTCAGCGAAATTTCGATTGCTTGCCACATGTCCTATGATTCGATGGTCCAGATTTGATCTTGATTCAATGGCTGCAATTGAATCGCGATTTCACATATCGCGCTTTCGAAATTCTTGTTGCATTGTTTTCTTTGCCTCTCCATGTCGCGATTCGCGAAACTCCGATATGGAGTTAGATCAATGGTCTAGATCCGATCTTGATTTAATGACTGAGATTGAATCGCGATTTCGCATATCGCGATTTCGACATTCTTGTTGCAATGTTTTCTTTGCCTCTCCATGTCATGATTCACGAAACTCCAATATGGAGTTAGATCAACGGTCCAGATCTGATCTTGATTTAACGACTGCGATTGAATCGCGATTTCGCATATCGTGATTTCAACATTCTTGATGTTCAGTGCTTTTGTCACTTCAAACTCCCGATCCACGAAACTCCGTAATGGAGTTGGATCAACGGTCCAGATCACATCTTGATTTGACGACTCAGATTAAATCACGATTTCGCATATCGCGATTTCGATATTCCTGTGGTTGATATTACTTGACATCTCCAAATCTCGATCCCCGAAACTCCGACATGGAATGGAATCAACGGTCCAGATTCAACCTTGATCTGACGGCTCAAATTAAATCACAATTTCGCATATCGCAATTTCGAGATTTATGTGGTTGATATTACTTGACATCTCCAACTCTCGATCCCTGAAACTCCGACATGGACTGGAATCAATGGTCCAGATTCAACCTTGATCTGACGGCTCAGATTAAATCGTGATTTCAAGATTCCTATGGTTGATATTACTTGACATCTCAAACTCTCAATCCCCAAAACTCTGACATGGACTGGAATCAACGGTCCAGATTCAACCTTGATCTAACAACTCAGATTAAATCACAATTTCAAGAGGTTAGGGAACCCTGTTCCTTTGAATCTCCAGTCAACGAAATGACAATCTATCCCCACGTGTCCTACCCGTAAATGGATGGTCCTCCTTCTTTCAGAATTTTGTACGCCCGCTTCTCCTTGTTGTACTTTAAAAAATGTGCAGGTTCTCCTTGATCCAACGATGGTCAGGTCCTGTGCTTGGATCTAATGTCTGAGATCTGTCCTCCTCTTCAACGCTCTTCTTGTCTACATTCAGATCTGACGACCCTCGTTCTTTCGAGAATTTTGAATGAGATCCAACGATAAAAAATGCTTCTCAAACTTTACGGGCCTTCCATCATTCGATCAATGTTGTGTTGCCTTCGATCATTCGATCTTCCTGAACTTATCTTATGTTTTCCTGTCGGTTACAAACTTCCTGTACTCATGCCATCTTCATTGTTGTACTTGCCATCAATGACAAGCATTCATTGTTTGTTAAATATTTTCCATTCGCTGTCTGTTAAATATTTGCCAACAATCTCCCCTTTTTGCATTGATGGCAACACAAGCACCCACATGCATTCGGACTCGACTCTCCTCCCAAACTCTTTTCTCCCCCTTTGACATCAATGTCAAAGAAGAAACATTCTTCCCCTGATCAGTTGCAAAACATACTCCCCCTGTCGACTATAAGCATCTTGGAAATACACTATATATTCAATAAGTACTCCCCCTGACCAGGTGAACAGATTAGACACAAGAAATTATAACCCCCATTTTTTTACGAAGATATCCAAAAGGGGTCGTTGCTAATGGTTTAGTAAAGATATCAGCCATCTGTTCTTTGGAAGGAATATAATTCAGTTGAACAATTTTGTTTGTAACTTGTTCTCTGAGAAAATGGTACTTTATTGGAATATGCTTAGTCTTGGAATGAGGAACAGGATTCTTGGATACACTAATGGCACTAGTGTTATCACAATGAATTGGAATAGGATCAATGTAAGTTACCTTCAGATCTGCAAGAGTTTGTATCATCCATAAGATTTGTGTGCAGCAAGTAGCAGCAGCAATATATTCTGCCTCTGTAGTGGATAATGAAATGGATCCTTGCTTTTTACTAAGCCATGCAACTAATGAGTCACCCAGAAAGAATGCTCCTCCACTGGTTCTTTTTCTCTCATCAACACAGTTTTCCCAGTCTGCATCTGAGTAAGCAGTTAACTGGAAATTATGATTTCTAGGATACCACAGACCATAAGTCATTGTTCACTTCAAGTATTTAAATATCCTTTTGACAGCTACCAAATGACTTTGTTTAGGAGCAGACTGAAAACAACCTACCATTCCAACAACTTGCATTATATCAGGACGGGATGATGTGATGTACAGAAGACTGCCTATCATAGAGCGATGTGTCCTTTGATCAACATCAGGTGAGATATCATCTTTACTCAACTTGCAACCAACCACCATAGGTGTGCTAACTGTAGAGGAATCTTCCATCTGAAATTTCTTCAACATCTCTTTCAAATATTTTTCTTGAGAAATAAAAATTC
>ML781873.1:589451-606378 GCA_009831015.1 Picea engelmannii | reverse complement strand
CTTATTATATTTCTTGTATTTGTACTTCTTTTCATCATCAGAGTTCTGGTCCTTTTTCTGATGGGGACACTTAGATGCAAAATGACCTATCTTACCACAGTTAAAGCATTTGAAGGGAAACTTCCCTTGATATTTTCCTGACCATTTCTTTAACCTTCTCACAAATTTTGCCTCAATATCATCTAATTCTGAATCAGTATTCTTGTTTGCTTTAAAAGATGCTTCTCTAGTATTGGATTTATCTTTGTTAATTCTCATTTCATATGCAGTTAGATTTCCTAGAAGTTGATCAATGGACAGAGTTTTAAGATCATTTAATTCTTCTATTGCAGAGACTTTTGGATTAAATTTATCAGGCAGAGATCTTAAAATATTCTAAACTAAGAGTGAGTCATCAAACTTCTCACCAAGACCCTTCATGGCATTTACAAGTTCTTCAACTCTTAAAAAATACTTGCTAATTGTTTCATCTTCATTCATCTTTAGTTTTTCAAATTTCAATCTGTATGTTTGAAGTTTGGCATCTTTTACTTTCTCATTTGCTTCATAACTGCTAATAAGTTTATCCCACATTGCTTTGGCAGTATCAAGATGCATCACCTTTACAAACTCATCTTCAGCAAGTCCATTCAAGATAACATTCATCCCCTTAGCATTAAAACTAAACTCTTACTTATCATCCTTGGAGGCTAGCACAACAAGCTTTGTATATCCAGTCTCTACTACATCCCAAACATCAGCACCTAAGGCCATTAAGTATGTTCTCATTCTAATATTCCAGAAGGCAAAATTTGTTCCATCAAATAGAGGGGGCTTAGAGGCTAAAGTCCCTTCATGAATTGTCATGTTTAAGTTTATAGATCTACCTTTGAATAAAAGGAACCCACTCTGATACCAATTGTTGAAATTACTAAGACAACTGAGAGGGGGGGGGTGAATCAGTTGTAATTGAGCTTAAACAATTTTAAGTCTATTAAAACATTATTAATCTTTCTTCAAGTGATCATCAAAAATATACAGCATAAGGACAGTAAAAGTAAAGAGCAACAGTCACACATAAGGTATACACACAGACATATTTTCACGAGGAAACCCGTAAAGGGATAAAACCTCTTCTTCTTCGAAATGATAGGCAGTCTTTTAAGTTATGTACATCATCTATAATTGAGCACCAACTCAATGTGAGACTGCTACCTCTGTTTTACAAGTTGCAACTTGTTTGAGAGAACCAACTCTCTGGTTTCTCTGGCACCCACTAGAAGAAAGCACCAACTCCCTTAATGTTCCAGCACCAACTGGATGGAAGCACCAACTTCCAGTTACACAGGCTCCAACCTGTATAACAGAGAACACTTGTTCTCCCTTGCACCACCCTGCCACCCTGGTTTCTCTGGCTGCAACCAGATGGAAGCTACAACTTCCTGTGTTCAAGCTCTCACTTGAACCTCTGAGGACAACAGTCCTCCCAAGCACCTCCCAACCTCCCTAGAATATGAATGAATAAATAGACAGTCAACTACGCAGATAAATCAATTCTTACCAATCTTTCTTTGTTCTGTAAATCTGGTCATCTTCTAACTGTTCTGCAATTCTTCTCTTCCTCTATCTATTCAACAGGTCTACCCTACATCAACTTGTTTTGTCATTCTGCTCTTCTTCAACTTGTTCTGTTATTCTTCTCTGCTTCAAGTTTTCTTCATCATCTGTTACTCTTCTCTAAGTTTCATCTCACACTGTATATATTCTCAATCTCACACAACACATTCTATGATTTTCCCTTTCTTACAGTTTCATTCATTTTTCATACAGAACAACTAACTACACACAGTCTGTCTCATTTTCTTTTATACACACACCCACAACGGTTCCACTTCGCATTTCCTTAGGCAAAAGAAAGACAATTGTTCGAGCAACTGAAATGCCAACTGATTGGAAATCATGAGTCCGTTTTGCTAACAGATTCGTAACTGAGGAGTTAACTGTGAGAGAGAACAGTAACCCTCCGATCTTTGTTCAAATTCACCTGCACCGTTGGATTGGCTTCATGAGATCTTGCATTCATTTCGGCATTTTTGTGGCCAAGCTTAGCACCTCTAGCTTCTACCTCCATCTTCCATCGATGTGATCAATGGCTATGACCACGCGCTTATGCATAAAGCACTTTTGCGATTTCTCATTTCATGAATTTCAACACTATGCTCCGTTGAACCCAAGTCAGCGAAATTTCGATTGCTTGCCACATGTCCTATGATTCGATGGTCCAGATCTGATCTTGATTCAACGACTGTGATTGAATCGCGATTTCACATATCGCGCTTTCGACATTCTTGTTGCATTGTTTTCTTTGCCTCTCCATGTCGCGATTCGCGAAACTCTGATATGGAGTTAGATCAACGGTCCAGATCTGATCTTGATTTAACAACTGAGATTGAATCGCAATTTCGACATTCTTGTTGCAATGTTTTCTTTGCCTCTCCATGTCGCAATTCGTGAAACTCCAATATGGAGTTAGATCAACGGTCCAGATCTGATCTTGATTTAACGGCTGTGATTGAATTGCGATTTCACATATCGCGATTTCAAAATTCTTGATGTTCAGTGTTTTTGTCACTTCAAAGTCCCGATCCACGAAACTCCGTAATGGAGTCGAATCAACGGTCCATATCACATCTTGATCTGACGGCTCAAATTAAATCACAATTTCGCATATCGCGATTTTGAGATTGTTGTGGTTGGTATTACTTGACATCTCCAACTCTCGATCCCTGAAACTCCGACATGGACTGGAATCAACGGTCTAGATTCAACCTTGATCTGACGGCTCAGATTAAATCGTGATTTCGCATATCGCGATTTTGATATTCTTGTGGTTGATATTACTTGACATCTCCAACTCTCGATCCCCGAAAATCCGACATGGACTGGAATCAACGGTCCAGATTCAACCTTGATCTGATGTTTCAGATTAAATCGCGATTTCGCATATCGCGATTTCAAGATTCCTGTGGTTGATATTACTTGACATCTCCAACTCTCGATCCCTGAAACTCCGACATGGACTGGAATCAATGGTCCAGATTCAACCTTGATCTGACGACTCAGATTAAATCGCAATTTCAAGAGGTTAGGGAACCCTGTTCCTTTGACTCTCCAGTCAGAAAAATGACGATCTATCCCCATGTGTCCTACCCGTAAATGGACGGTCCTCCTTCTTTCGTAATTTTGTACGCCCACTTCTCATTGTTGTACTTTAAAAAACGTGCAGGTTCTCCTTGATCCAATGATGGTCGGGTCCTGCGCTTGGATCTAACGTCTGAGATCTGTCCTCCTCTTCAACGCTCTTCTTGTCTACATTCAGATCTAACGGCCCTCGTTCTTTCAGGAATTTTGAATGAGATCCAACGATCAGAAATGCTTCTCAAACTTTACGGGCCTTCGATCATTCGATCAATGTTGCGTTGCCTTCAATCATTTGATCTTCCTGAACTTATCTTTTGTTTTCCTGTCGGTTACAAACTTCCTGTACTCATGCCATCTTCATTGTTGTACTTGCCATCAATGACAAGCATTTGTTGTTTGTTAAATATTTTCCATTCGTTGTTTGTTAAATATTTGCCAATGTTCTTGTAAAACATTGAATGGGGAAAAAAAATGGATAACCAAGTAACAATATGACAAGAACAAGCACAACTAACGAGGAATGGAAAAGTATATCTTTTTTTTCTAATATAAGAAGAAAACCCAAAAAAATGATATTTTTTAGCACTCTAATTCATGTTCTTTTTGTGGTATGAAAGATCATCAAGTGAATACCTACTAGAAGAACCAAACCTTCCACAAAATGAAAGATTGTATTAAAAATAAGAAGGATTCAAGGGCCAATTCCTCATCAAACTATTATAAAAAAAAGAAACACATGAATAAAAAGAAAATTCCAAGTATCCTAGGAAATCATAGAAATTTCTAATAGCTTTGCAAGATAATTAGACATTGGGAATCCAATTGTTGGAGGTTTCATACAAAAATTAATCTAGAAAACCACACATCCAAAAGAAAATTTTGGAGGGTCAAGGTTAAGGGGAAAGAAAATATTTCCACACTCAACCAAAGAGTATAAATTTCTTAAGGAAGCTTCCTATAGAAAACATTTCTTCAATATTGGGTGGAATTGTTGCAAGGTTTCTAGGAATAGAAAGTGTGTTAGAGAAGGAAACAACTTGTTGAATAGAATACAACAAGAGAAGTTATGTTTCAGATTTCTTGTCTACTAATTGAATATTTTGGGGACCAAAAGCCTATGAATTGGGAGGTGTGATCCAAAATGGATATGAAATAAATCCTCCAAACTTTTTAAAATGGAAAATTTTGGACAAGGTTTGAACACAATGTTTCATAGTCAAAAAATATATAATAAATCACTTGATTGTTGGCATTCCAAAGAATCAATATAATATAGGATGCCTTCAAATATGGAACAAAAACAACCTAAGGGAGATGGAAAAAACTAAAATTTGCGAAGAAGAATGGGTAGTAGCATAAGGATGGCAAAATTAAAAAGGAGAATTATGTTTAAGAATCACAAGATGTAGAAGATTATGAGACTATCCATGGCCAACAAAGATTATCTCTCATTCAAAGCCACGATATTCAAAATACTATCAATGAGTAAGAATATAAGAAATATCTTATTAAGAGTTTATAGAACCAATTTGTAATATTCATCGAGCATAAGAGGTGGTAGGTGTAGGAGGATTGTTTTCGATCACAAAGAAAATCAAGAAATTAGCTTTGAATGGAGCATGGGTAGAGCATCAAATAATGAGGTAGAGGCATTGTTTCTTTTCCATGGGTTGAATCTCCTCAATGCAAGTTATATTAGAAGTCTAATTGTTATTGGGGATTTAGCAATAGTTATCAAATTGATGCATAGAACATTATCTACCAATGTTGGTAAATTCACAATAATTGTTAGTCAAATAAAAAAGGAAGTTAGTAGGTTTGAAAATGTTGAATATTATCATATCTTAAGGGAGTTCAACAAAAAGGCAGATTATCTAGAAAACATGGCTTCTCTTTGGATTGTGGAGCACTAAGAACTAAAATAGGGGTCTCGTTTTTCCCCATTCCTTATGTTTCAAATGATAGTTATGAATATTTGCATGAAAGAGAAATGGCACATCAAATGGCATGGGTGTTTAAATCTTGGAATGTGACATTCAAGTTGTATAAACCACATGTACACTCGCACACTTGACATTTAATTTTGGAGTAGGGTCATTGATTGCAATTGGATTTGGTTTTTTCTTCATGTGGGATAATGGATTTGTTGGATTATTTTAGAATGGAAGTTGGGGAGTCTCTATGGATTCCTTCTTTGTTCCAACTTGGATCGAATTGAGAATTTTCCTCTAGTATCAAGATGAGTTCTAGTTCGTTCTCATGGGATTTTGGTTCACTCAAAGGTCCCATTTGGTGGCTCTGTGGTTCTTGCATTGGTCACCTTCTATAATGGTATGGGTGGACTAACATGGCTCTGCTCCAAAGGTTAGTGTGCCAAGTTTATGTGGAATAAATTCTATTTTTTAAATTTTCTTGCTAAGTTTTCACTTGTATGAGGGAATGCTTGAAAAGAGTCTTTAGTTAATGGTTATGGTAACTTATGCTAACTGAATTTGTGGGAAGTGGAAGGGGGAATTTTCAAGTGTTATGTAGTGCCTTCATAATGGACCACTTGCACTCTAAGAGATGCCCATCGTGTGAAATCATTGATATTCATAGACTTATGAAGAGACAGGAATATCTTATTACACACAATAGCCATTCAATTTTATCTATGACTAGTAGGATGCATTCTCAAGAATAAACTAGAAATAATGAATATGTCTTCATCTTGAAAACCATGCATAATCAAAAGAGACAAACAGAATCCCTTCAAATTGAGTATGTTACTCTTAGCCAAATGGTTGTGAATTTGGTAAGAAATCTCACTTCTCTACATTCTAATGGGTCAGTAGTTGAGGAAGATAAGGAAGATAAGATTGTTCAACAACAATAGGACTAAATGGAAATGATAGGTGTAGACCATAAGCCATCACAAAGAATCAAGAGGAATCTTATAGCCATCATGCCTTTATGTGATACCAGTGTTTAGAGCTTTGTAAATTTTATTTTGTCTTAGGAATTTTTATAGAATTTATACTAGTAGTGTCTTTTCAAAATCCTAAGTGAAGAGTTGCTATGTTTTTTTTTTATTGGAAAAGTAATCCCTAACTTGATAGAATGTGAATATTCAAATTATAGAAACAATTATGGAGAGTCCAAGGGAACTTTTGGAATAATAATCCAAAGGTCACACCAAAGTACTTATATCTCTATCATATGAATAAATAAAATTAACTAAGCTTATATTTATTTCTGCTTTCCAACAATGTTATAAGAGCCCTATAGTTTGTAGGGTTATGGTAGTTGTCTATAGCATTTGAGCAGGTCCCTTGGGAATTTTCAATCCTCATGCAAAAACATCCCCTGCCTGCAGATCTGTTAGTCTTATTAGTGCCAGTCAAGTTCCTCTGTCAGGGTTTCTGCGTTAGTCTACCATCTGATTTTTCCTTCAAATATGTCATTTGTTTAGTCTTTCTAGTTTATTTCATGAAAGTTGCAGGCCATCCATTTCATATTTTGTCTTCATCCCGTCTCCGGATGAGGTCGACTAGACCAACTCGGCTAGAGAAAGAAAATTTGGCCGTTGAGGTGAGCCGTGAGTAGGAGTGGGAAGAAATCCATTATGCAGACTCGTATCAGTCCCATGTGCATGATCATTTCCGTTCAATCAGTTGAGTGACACGTTCCCCAGCCTGTTGAATGAAAATACTCTTCTTTTAGTCTCTAAGGGCGTGATTGAGGAGCCTACCCTCATGCGAGCAAGCGTGAAACCCTACGATTGTTGTGTATAGACCCTTTGGCAAGAAATAAACCTTGCCTCCATCATTCTATCAAAGGAAAACATGTGCTATTCACCATGCGACTAGAGAAGTGAGAAAGAAAACGCCAAGGGCTGGCCTCAATCTAGCTCCTATAGACTACATGAGATACGATTTGAGGCTCGGACTAGAGGCCTCATGGAACCATTATAATGCGGATAGACGTTTTGCAAAACCACGGCGTAGTGAGAATTTATGAACGTTTTCATTGAGATTTTTTCCAGTTTCGAATTCGTCTCTCTTGATTGCTAGCCAGCGCAGCTATACCTCCGTAGTTCTGGTTTAGGGATCTTCGTGGCAACCTCAGGACAACACAAAGATGCCAGATGAGTTATGTTAGTTGTCGTCCTTGAAACACTTGGAATTAGGCGCTTACAAAGACTTTGGTAATTCTATGATAAACCCTAGCTCACTGCAGGAGCTAGCAGTCATCAGCGAATTAGTTATGACGGGCATATCAGAAACTTGGCATAATCCATATGACGTATCTCCTCTCATCCATTGTTGTATAGGACTATTTCTTTTATTCCGATCTGATTGATCATCACCATCAAATGGAGTGGATGTATTCCCATATGCTCGTCATTCTTTTATTTCGCTCTGATTGCTCATTCGATTGAGAGTTATTCCATGAATTAAAAGTGAAGATCGAGCATGAATTAAAAGTGAAGATCGAGTAAGCAAGCCGTTTTTCTAGGGTTTGAGAATGGGCTGAGTGAAAAGGATTTGTCTAGGTTTTGAGAATGGGCTGAGTGAAAAGTGTTTGTTTAGTTCCTGCAAGTGGATTACTCATTACTACAGTAAAAAGTTTACAATTGAATGTAAACCCTCACTTTACCAAACCCTTTTGCAAAAAGTAAATATGATATTTCTCTCAATGTCAATACAAAGGGTGTCAATACAAAGGGTATTATTTGATTGATTGAATCTTAGGAGTCACTTTACCAAACCCTTTTGCAAAAAGTAAATATGATATTTCTCTCAATCTCAATACAAAGGGTATTATTTGATTGATTGAATCCTARGAGTGTGAGGCAACYAAGGTGGAAGAACAAAAGCAACAACAAGAATGTATTAGTGTGAGGGAATTTGAAAGGATTTCCATAAACATTGTACGATAGTATTTCCATGTTTTCACTTTTCCATCTAGTGAATAAGTTTCTACAATTGCGCATTCTACACTTGTAAATTTTCTAAACCCGTCATTACCATTTTATAACTAGAAACATGAGTGACTTCAACCACAGAAGGTTCAACAACCTTTGGAACATTTGCACACTTATCCACAAGAGCAAGCGTCCATGAAGGGTGGTTGGATGATTCAGCTTCCAACAACGAATTTAGTATACATCTATTCATTTCTTTTTATCATTATTGTGTTTTTAATTAGATTCGATAAATGGGTGCATTTTTGGTAGATTCCAACACTCTCCATTTGTTGTTTGCATAGTACATTTTGATTGTTAAAGTGTGGAGTTGCAAGAAACCCTTGAGGTATAAGTCAATGTCTAAATGGATTGTACTCATGAATTATTAAAGTTACTGAACACTCTAATACTCTCTTATATGGACAATATAGTCACAAGTGAGAAAGAAAGTTTGTATTTTGTTGTAAATTTCTTAAGTGTTTCACAATCAAAAGTAGCATTGGTGCAAAACCATACTCAACTTATTCATGATGAACTTGAATGAAAGAATCTCCAACATTCTGAACTAGAGTCTTTGTTCATAACAACCCTCTTTTTGAAGAAGATGATGATGATGATCTTGATCAACATGCATTGTAAAAGAAACTCACTGAGTCAACTTCAAATATGTTCATACAGACAAAGTTCAACTTCCTCTTTCCAAGCCAATCATTAGACCTTCTCAAGAAATCACAACAACAAGCATAGAACTGATATTATATATGAAAATGAAGTCACCTTTCATATTTCAAATTATAACAAACATATGCAGTTCAAGAATGTTAGATTGCTACAATGTTCATGATCACCTTCTCCAATTGAACTATCAGTGGATCACTTCTTGGCGATGGTCATTAATAGTCAATAACATAATCATACTAAAGAATTCTTTCTCAAGTAATGACACATATTGCAGTGCAAATATTTTTGTCTTCTCATCTTGTCCCTCACACGGGGAGTAACATGAGTGATTGAGAGTGAGCCTTCAAGTTTAGAAGTCATGTCAATCATTAAGTAACAAATGATCATGATTTGGTTTGTGGTTTTTCTTAAACCTCCACTTAGTAAGGACTTTTAACTTATCCTAGAAAAAATTTCATGGTCATCTTTAAACCAACATTCTAGAGCACTTCTAATTAGCAAAAGACATTAGTTTCCAACTTCTAGCTAACTTGGGAAATGTTACTAGAACCATTGAGTCCTAGAGCCAAATTTCATAGTTTGTGGTCATCCATAAACCAACATATTGGTTGGTGGTCTTCCTTAAACCACCATCACCATTTAGTAGAAGATGTCACCTTATGCTAATCTTATGGTTTTTGGTCATCCAAAAACCACTAGATTCAAAGAGCACATTCAACCATTGGTAGTTGTCTGCTTCCAAATTTCAATTGCACACTTACATAACTCATCTCTCTTCTTGGACTCACATACACCCCTTTGGATTAAGGGGGACTAACTTAACCGAATGTGAATAGTCAAATTGTAGGAATCCAAGAAACCTTTTGAAATACAAATCCAAAGATCACATCAATGTAATTATATGTGTATATATGAATGAATAAAAATAACTAAGGATTTGATGTGATTATATGTGTATATATGAATGAGTAAAAATAACTCACCCTTATCTTTATTTGTGCCGCTCCAACACTTCTGATAATAAATTTCAAGTTTTTGATAAATTTCATCATTTCATTTTTTGACAAATTACATATTTTTGTATTATTATATTCATTTTTGAACAAACTACATATTTTTGTAGTATTATGTTAACTAGTGCAACTGCAACAACTTTTTAATGCCAAGTATACCCATTCTTGTTAATGTGTTGATCATAAACAAAATCCATCTTTGTCATTTTTCTCATTCGAGTTTCCAAGGTAATTTTTGTGCCCTTCGTGCTAATTAATGATGTGTCTAATATCGATGGTTGAATCAATACTTTTCGTCAGATTTCTTTGTAYGGTTTCTACAGAGTATATCACTAATTTTCCCATTATTTGAATCCTTGGTTTAGAAATATAGCCCCATTTATTAATCGTTGAATCAATATTTTGCCTCAGATTTCTTTGTATGGTTYGTASAGAGTATTGGGTGTCACCGACAACGTTAATCCTCACTCACATGTTCATTGGTATGAAATATGGGTTTGAATTTTGTACAATAACATGCTACAACTATATATTCCCAAGCCTGTGCATTTTATCATTTACCTACAACAACCTTCATTCATTCATTCGCCTCGAGCCTACACTGTTTGCTCTCACCCATGATGGTCTTCATCCAAACCAATGAATATATATTAACCAACGAATATATATTAATGTTAATGGGTAGTGATAGCAATGGAAAGAACAAAGTGCCATGCATTTTATTAATCAGTGGAATGAATATAGTGAATGGGCAAGCTCTTAATTGGTTTAAGAGATGGATATGACTTTTGTTATTTTCTCACGTATGATCTCACATTTAAAAAAACGCAAAGTGGGTTGTTTTTTGGCATAACATTTTTACTTGAGCATAATAAAGTTATATAAGTGGATTTGTTTTCCCTTGGTTGAGCATTGGCATCTAAACCGAAAAGTTATGATTTCACATTTTAAAAAAACACAAAGTGTGTTGTTATTTGGCATAACATAAATCATATTCTTTACTTGAGCATAATAAAGCTATAGAAGTGGATTTGTTTGTTGAGCATTGACATCTAAACCGAAAAGCTATCAAACCAAGGTTGAACACCAACAAGAATAGGGATATTCATTCATGTTATTTAATTCAAAAAAAACAAAAACTTGAACTCAACCTAATTGCAATGTGGTAGAGACTTACATTTTTAATTAGGCATTGGATATGTGTATTTGCAAGATGAATGGGGGCATAGACCTACCATTTACAAATTAGAGTTACATATGGTGGTGGTTCAAAACCACCTTATGGTGGTGGTTCAAACCACCATCACAAGCACTGTGACCACCAAAAGTATTTTTTGAGGAATTTTCTAAACCTCCCTTATATATACATATCATAATGATTTTAAGTCATCCTAATATGTAGTTATATAGATACAAAATGTACCCAAACCACTATTAAAAACTACATTTATAACTTATAACTAAATAAAAAGGTTGTTAACCACAACCTTTTTTTTTTTATGTAAGTTTGGTTGTAAAAGACTTCAACTAAGGGTCGATACTTTATACCATTGCTAAAAGGATTTTGGAAACCATTTGAAAATTGTCCTCAAAACAATTGAAATTTTAATGAACATTAATGATTAATGATGATTTGTTAATGAAGATGATGGACATGTCTCAAATCACTGTTAGCACTCTTAATGTTAAAATTTTAATGAACATTAATGGTTAATGATGATTTGTTAATGAAGATGATGGACATGTCTCAAATCACTGTTATCACTCTTAATGTTACTTTTAATGATGAAAAACAATCACCATTAAAATTTTAAAATGTAATAGTGTACATTTTTCATTCTCGTGTGAGGTGATTTTGTGTTGATCACACCACTTGTTTGTGTTCTCCATTTCTCCAATATTATTCTATGCATGAGACTTTGTTTGGTTGTCTTATGGCTAGTTATCTTTACTCTATCATTTTTTTAAGAGTTAGGGCTACCTTTATTTTTCTACTATTGCACTTGATTTTTGACCCCAAACTAGTTCTTATCCTTTTGTCAAAATTTGTGTTCAATATTGATTACATAATCACAAGAAACTCCTAATGAAAAGATGTCCAAAAACTCCATTAGATTAAATTTGGGGCTAAATGAGCCAAATAATAAAAATCTTGCTTATTGAGTTGGAAAATAAATAACCATCAGAATTTCAAATATTTGAGTCAATGATAATCTTAGAGTTGGTGATATAAAAGTAAAAAATGATTAGTTGGCATGTTTCTTTTGAAAATTTTAATCACATACACATGTCACCTTGGTTGGTCTTGGTGATCTTGGTGAGATCATATTGGTTATGATAAATATCTTTTAAATACTAAATATAAATATTTTTTATTATTAGTACTTGCATTATACCTCCATAGACTACCTCAAGGGTCTCACACATCAATTTAGTGTTTGGCCTGGTGGTGACCTTAAAATTAGATTATTATTATTATTATTATTATTATTATTTGTACTTTCATTATATATTGTGTATTGTTGTTGTTGTGTGCAAGAAAATCTAAACTTTTCATTATTATCATTAACTATTACCTCATAATTTTATATTAATTTAGCTCATATCATAATGTGATGTGACATACATTAATTTAATGTGGCATAGAGTGTTTATTATTTTTTAATTTCCTTAAGATATCCATTTTTTAACCAAATTTAATGTAATCCTAATTGAAAGTATCTATGTAGGTCATTGAGATATTTTAGTACTAAGTGTAGCTCAAAATTTTAGATGCCTAGTTTTATACATAGGTTATGAAATTCTTGAGTGTACTTTAGCACAATATAGTCTTTAAACCTTAATGCAATATCATTCATCTTGTGTACGGATCTTCATAGTTTTTAACATGAACATCTAAATATTCATTGAGGACGCCATCAATAAATTCCCCCCACATGCCATCTATTGCATATAATTTTGAATCTTGATTATGTTGCACACAATAAACATTCCACCAATATTTGACAAGTGGAAGGGCCTTTAATAGAGAAAAATTATTCTTCTCACTATTTGAGAATTTGTGAACCAATATTTGACAAGGGGGAGGGCCTCTAGAGAAAAAAGTATTCTTCTCACTATTTGAGAATTTGTGAATAGAGAAATAACCATTTTGCAGAGTTCCATCTCTCTAAGGATGCTAGATCTATCTTTCTTTCAAACATAGGGATATCAAAATTAACTTGTACTTGAAGGGTGTCATTCTTGTAAAATGACTTATTGTGGAAAGTACCTTCAATGTTGTGGGTATTTTTCCAAGGATATGGGTGAAATGATCCATCATCTCATTATTTTATCACTCAATGATTCCATGAGATCTATTGCTCCATCATCTTTCTTTACTTCATCCACGTATGAGGTCAATCTTGTTAATGAAGGAAGTATTCACCATAACTGGTTATTGAGGTACCAACTCCTTGTATCAAAATAATGCACTGATGCCACTCATCCACATTAGATTGAGAAGAAAATGAAAGCACACAATAATGCTTAGATATTAGATAACAAAATATACAATATTGAAAATAGAGTATTCCAATGAAAACCAAGTTCTACCAATGAATGAAATGGTGAAAAAAACTACAATGTACATAACAATACAAAATGGCTAGAATGGTGGTAGTCTAATATCTTTAAGAAGAGATGTGATGGCTAAGATTATTCAAAAAATCTCATAACAATAGGTTGAAATTGCATTTTATAATGATGAAAAAAAAACCTAAAAAGTAAGAACCATGACCCTAGCATATTTAGGGTTGAGCTAGAATGTTGAGGTCCACAACCTAAGTTGTCCAAAAAAAAAAATTGAAATATTTGTTGAGATCATAACTTTTCACTTAATGTTTTGTTTGGGGTCTTCTTTATCTTGTCAAAAATAACATTAGCATAATAGATCAACTCCACCTTCTATTGGATTTTTTGTTCTATGAATCTTTCATTCTAAACCTTTGTGATAAAGAATGTAGTGTGATAAAGAATGTAGCCCTTGTTGAACCCAAAATGTTCCCTAATGTGTTCACCAATTTCACCGATTGCTTTATTTGATCATCTTTTTGCAACATCTGGACTTGTAAGTCCCAATACTTCTTGTCAAACATTTGTTGGGATACCTCAAATTGTTAACCTCTTTTGATTATTGTTTCACTACAATTATGGTGACCTCATAGTCCATTTGTTCCCACTAATAAGTTGGACTTATTGACAGTTTTCATAATTGCCACAGCAGTTTCTAGAATGTCCGTGTTTTCATCAAAACCAAAAGTAATGTGAGGATTGCCTCCTATTTTCACCTTCTTTCCTTCCCAAGTGACTACTACCTCAATGATGGTTTACATGTCATATGTGTCTCATTTCACAATAAGAAAACTGAACATTCTTCCTTTTTCCAGAAACCAAAGCCTAGCCTCTCCAGGTTCAAATATTCATAGAGTCTTATTTATCCGTTACATGTTGAAGATTCTTATCCTCGACACCATCTTTGGGATGGTTGATGCTCTTCTTCATGTATATAACATTATTGCAGTTCCCAGGCCTAGTCTTTTGCTCATCCTTGGGTTCCCGATTCTTGTTTGGGTGAGACAAGTTACCATCATCAACTTGTACTTTCTCTTACAGCTTCCACTTGTTTTAGGCCTTACCCTTTCGGAGCAGTAAGTCCAACTTGTCTCGATTATTCGCCTTATCCCTATCCTCGTTGATATGTTACTTCCTTTGTTCCAATTCCATTTAGAGTGCTATGGTTTGGTTATGAAATCAACTCTCATACCTACCTGCCAATTGTATCTTGTGCATCGATATCCACCTATTCCTTCTTTGTCGACTGTTTTGTGCACTTTTTCTGGAGTTTTTCAGATGCTTCTATCTGGCTTTCGTTGGTCAGCTTCCTCAAATTCAATGTCGTGGCAACAATTATAATTTTAATGTTCATAACAAATATTTTTAATGCATTCTCTATCCTTCAACAAAATCTACAATTACATTTGAAGTATGTATTTTCAACTTTGAATGAAGAAGCTTTGATAAAATTAAACACTCGGCTATGAATTGGAAACTTTGTTAAAATTGAATTTTAGTTTATCCTTTAGCTTTCTCCACTTCCACGTTAACATCATTTTCTTAGAATTAAAAAAAAAATGTGAAGACATGAAGCCAATCCCTCATATAAAATTTATCTCCCAATTATGATGTCCATAATTTTCCACTGTTTTCTGTACTCGACTACCTAACAAGGTAATGAAGAGAAAACCTGCATCCAATATTTAACCATCTCCCGTTATGTTGTTAAAATCTCCAAAATATCGAATGCTTTTGAAACAAATAGGTTCAATTTCTACATTTAATCATCATTAACCATAACTTAGAACATTATCATCAAACTCGGCGTTATTGGATTCTTTTGCATGCCGTTGAGATCATTCATAAGTTTGTATCTACCAATCACAAAAACTTCAGATTTAGATGCAATTCTGCATACACGGGAATGGAAAAGATGTAATTCTCCGTTATCGTTAGATTAAAATTATTGCTAATCTATCATTGGAATGGCACTCCACAATTCTCCATTATCAGCGTCGCTAGGTTAAAATTCATCGTCATTGTTTTGGTTGTTGTGGATTAAACTTCATCGTCATTGTTTTGGAACATTTTATACTGTTATGATATAAAACTGATCATTTGAAAAACAAATACAGTCCATTGTTAAAACCCTAATATGTGGAATGATTTTCAAGATCCTACAGTGACCTACTTTCATACAAAGTTACAAATTTTTAATTGTGTATTTCCCATTTATGATTATATTTAGAATTTTAATTTAGATTCTTTTTAAATGGGAATAATAAGTTGTATCATATTTAGATTTTTAATTAAGATTTTTTTTAAATATTGATGATAAGTTGTATATGATGTAATTGATGATAAGTTATATATCATAATATCACAGTCACAAAATTGTTGTTGATAAACGCCCATAGGCTATAATAGTATAAGGACCAATTTAGATTTACTATAAATGAAAAATATAAAGAAATATATTCTCATATGAGGCATCCACTATTTTAGTGTCATAAACTCTAATTCTTAGAAATGTAATATAATATTAATTAGCACAGTGGTAAAGTGGCTGGTGTTGCGGTTGGTGAACGCTGAAAGTTATCTAGACGGACATGAAACGCACAGACAACTGAAACGCCTGAAACGCATATAGAGTTGAGGAAATCCCGGTGAATTGAAACACACAGACAACTGAAACACACATAGAGTTGAGGAAATCCAAAAGTTAATCTTAAATGTGGTAATTCCAAAGGTTAATCAGTTAAACGTGGCAATCATATGGCGGTACAATAATTTCTTAATATGATTAGGTAAATGTTAAAAGTTAAATAGGTTAACTGATGCATTCAAAAATACAAGGAAGTTATGAAGAGTAAATCACATTCATTGATTTGGGAGGACGACTAAGAATATTCCAGCATTTTCAATTGTTAGCCATTAGAATTTTAAATTAAAAGATAATTAATTGTGCACATCTCCAATAAGTATACCCTTTTTGAGGTAATTATTTATAAATTTTAATTATTATTATGTATTTATATAGAATAAGCTAATTAAATATAGCTATCAAGAATACAATGTTAACAATTAGCAATTCTTGTAACCATATCACCATGCATTTACATAGTCAACAATGTTTTACTAAACTAAGCTACCTACTACCACCTACTTGTGTATAAGATTGACTAACAATATTCTTTCAGATCCTTGTTGCCCCTAAAATTTGGACCTTTTGTTTTTAGGTTTTTGTTCAAAGGAGACAATAATAGCAATTCATTATACGGGTAAGCATAGGCCAGAGGTGGAATTAAAATACACAGGCCGAGTTAAAGGATAGAGGTGAAATAAAAAGACAAATTGAATTAGAGGTGGAATTAAAATGCATAAGCCGAGTTAAAGGATAAAGGTGAAATAAAAAAACAAATTGAATTAAAGGGCATTAGCTGAATTAAAAAGCACATGACGAATTATAATTGAGCACATCAATTTTAAAGAATATATATATATATATATA
>ML781873.1:563180-576874 GCA_009831015.1 Picea engelmannii | reverse complement strand
CTCCTGGTGTAGAGTAACAATGGGCATTGTTGCCCTGGATTGTTGACTATATAATCCCCTAGACCCCTGGATGCAAAGAAAACAACAAGTGGGAGAATGTTGGGTATGTGTTATATTCTTTGCATGTGTGTGTGTGTGGGCGCATCAGATACGACAACTGCGTCTGGCGGTTTTTTTCTATTTTTAGCGGATTTGTAAATTAATCCTGGATAAAGGGATTAGGGTTTTGGTATCTACTAAATACCTAAAAACATTGTATATATTGTATGGTGAATGGTGAAATTTGAGATAATGAAAATAAGAAAGGTTTTCCCGGTTGAGGGTTTCTAGTATAAAATCTTTGTGTACTGTGTGTGAGCCATTGATTAATTTCTGTATTGCTTAAGAATCTATATGCATTTCTTTACTTCACAGGTTTAAAACTTACACTCCTCACCCATTGGGGTACCAACGCACTACCACGTCAAGCATCCAATTGATCTAACCCATGATGCATCGTTTCCTAATGGACCAGTCTATCGTCACTCGCTGATGGAAAATGATGAAATCAAGTGCAAGATCCAAGAGATCCTTCAAAATGGGCAGATACGGCCCATCTCCTCCCCTTGTGGAAGCTCGATTGTGTTGGTGTAGAAGAAATATGGGAGATGGTGGTTTGGTGTTGATTATAGAGCATTAAACAAATCACACTCAGGAACCGGTACCTAATTCCCCAAATTGATGACCTTCTTGACCAACTCAAGGGGAAAAATTTCTTCAGTAAGATTGACCTAAAGTTTGGATACCACCAGCTTCTCATCGAACCAACTGATGTATGGAAGACAACTTTCAAATCTAAAGAAGGTCTCTTCGAATGGTTGGTCATTCCCTTTGGCTTAACAAATGCACTAGCAACTTTCATGAGATTGATCGATGATGTATTGAAACCCTTCACTAACTCTTTTGTGGTGGTATATCTCGATGACATCCTCACGTTTAGTAGAACTTGGGAGGAGCACATGCATCATATTCAGAAGGTTTTGGGCACTAACCGAGCTTCAAATATTCTTGGGGCTTGCCAACTTGTACCGAAGGTTCATTTTGGGATTCTACCATATTGCATGGGCCCTCATCCAAGTAACCAAGGGCGGTGGAAAGGAAAATTTAACATGGGGGAAGGCACAACAACAAGAATTTGATGATTTGAAGCATCGCTTGTGCTCAGCTCTAGTACTCTCCTTACCTGATCTGCAATAACCATTCGAGATGGAGATTGATTCCTCCGACTATGCTATAGGTGCAATTCTCACTCAACATGGTCATCTAGTAGCATACCATAGTAAGACACTCTTAAATACTGTCCAAAAATACCCCACCTATGACAAATAAATGTATTTCATTGTGCAAGTGTGTCATGAATGGAAACATTACATTCTGGGAAAGGAGACAATCATCCATACTGATCACAAGCCTCTGCAGTTCATACAAACACAGGGAAGTTGGAGAACAACTGTCATCAAAAGTGGTCCAAATACCTACGATAGTTCCATCTCAACATCAAGTATAAAACAAGGAGCACAAATCATGTCGATGACTACCTCAGTCGCCATCTTGTTGCTGCACTCACCATAGTGCTCTACTCCTATGGGCATGAGGCATATGAGTGGCCCCAAATTTATCATCATGACCCTGACTTTTCCAACACATATCATCTCTTGGGTACAGGAGCGAATGTCACCAACTTTCACATCTAGGATGGAATGTTATGCCATCTGGGCCAGCTCTTTTTTCCCACAAGAGAGCGTGCAAACCTAATTTGGGAGGCTCACTATAGTCGGATGGCAAGACATTTTGGCGTGGAGAAAACTGTGGTTGTTCTACATAAAAAAATTATTAGCCAAAACTTCAACAAGACGTCAGCAAGTATATCATATCTTTCACTTCTTGTGCCATTGCAAAGCCAACCATCAAGAATCGAGGCTTATACACCCCTCTTCCTACTCCCTAGAGGCCTTGGTAATCCATATCGATGGATTACATGTCTGGCCTTATGTCCAACAAGCATGGAAATGATTGTGTATTTGTGGTGGTTGATCGATTAAGAAGATGACCATTATCACAACCTGCAAGAAGAGCATCACAATGAAAGATACTACCATTCTCTTCTTTGAATGGGTGTGGGTCCATTTTGAGATACCATATACCTTCACCTCATATCGGGACAACATGTTCCTCAGCACATTTTGGTTGAGTCTTTGGTCATTTTTCGACACCAAGCTCACTAAATCCACTACTTTCCACCCCCAAACCGATGGCCAGACATAGGTCACCAATCGAATGATTGTGAAAATCTTGCACATGTAAAACTCTAAGCATCTGCGTACATGGGATGAGATTCTTCCCTCTATTCAACATAGCTACAATAGGGATCTCCATAGCTCCACCGGCCATAGCCCATTTCAGGTGGGGCTAGGATTCCAACCCTTGGGTCCCATTGATGTTGCACTACCTCTTGCAACCACACAGGAAGAATCTCCCATGTTTAATCTGAGGCTAACAAAGACACCAAATTCATTGAGTGGATTCAACACATCCACCAATAGGTCCATGAGATTTTTCATAAATCCAATGATAAGTACAAGCAATGCCATGATCAACATCATTTACCGCACTAGTTTTATGTGGGAGACAAGGTCTGGTTACATTTACAGAAAGAGTTCATTACAGTGCCCCATCGAAAGATCCTCCCACTTCACTATGGGCCTTACACTATCACCAAGGTTGTTGGTAGAAATTATTTTGAGCTCAACACTCCACCCTTCCTTGGCTTACACCCAATGTTCAATGTGGACCTCCTTCGGCCATATTTTCCACCTTTATTGGACACCTCGGATATTGTAAAATAGTTGACACCAACAAATATCAACCCTGATTACATGGAACATGCATCCACTGATCAGATAGTGGAGACACAGGTCAAGGGAAATCGCGAGCAGAGGATCCATATTTATAGGGTTGTCAAGGAAGGGAAGATTCTACACCAAGGAAAGTGGCTCACTCGGGGCCAAATTCAACGAAAATTTACTCACCTAATGGGGGCACTCAACACAATGGATACCAATGCTTCCTAAAGGGGAAATATTGATCCAGGTGGATATTGGTGGCCACCCACGTATTCCAACTAGATACTCTTGACAGTTTTTAGTTCAGCACCTTCTTCTGTAATTCTTTGTAATTTTGGGTTCTACACTTATGGGGTTGTCTGAATCCCTACACATCTTCCAAGAAGATATTGGTGGCCACCCACCTAATACAACTGGCTTAGTTTGGAAGTTTCCATGTCAGTACATCTGTATGTACTTCTAGAGCTATTTTGGGGTCCTAAATAGTATTTTTTTGGCTTTCCACAGTCTAATTATAGAAAGAGTCAAATTTTGATGGCATAATGTGTATTTCTCAAAAAGACCTTTCTAACAAGCTATCATGCGCCTAAAACGGAGGTCGTATGCAAAAGTTACGACCCCGGGAAGTTGAGGTACCAACTTACCCATGGGGGCCCACATGACTTTTGGCATTTCAACTCCTAGGGATAGGTTTTTGGATGTCTAGGGTTTTTAAATTCATGAGTAATGTTAAAAAGGGCTCTGGAGCTTCATTGTAATAATTCCACTCATGTTGATGAGTGTAGCAGCCACCCCTCTTCTCATAGATAGCTACTACCATTCGAGCAAGTTGTTTTTAGCTCTGCAGTTTTACAGTTTCATCCTATTTCATTTATTCAATGGAATTTATTGTTCATTGGATAGTTTTTGTTGTTCTTTGTATCTATGTGTTATTGTATTAAGTCTATTATTCCTTTCATTCCACTCATAAATCCAAATCCATGGTATCATAGTGGTTTGCTCTTCATTTATTTTTCTTCGTGCATGTCCCCGACAAGATCTGGGTCCAAGAAGTTGGGACTTATTATCGCACAGTTTGTAGTAAGGATAAAAGATAGATATGAAGGGGTAAACTTGCGTAACTTGAACCAATCCCACCCAATGTCACCTCAATAGGAAGGTTCTTTATGTTTAGGGAGGTAAGGCCCAGGGGAGATGTCCCCGATGACCTGGGGTTTTGAGAAGGCAAAGGATTGTAAGATAAAAGGTAAATTCCCCCTCACAAGTCACCACTCACCAGATAGTCCAACTAAATAGCCAATAAAGAGAAAGTATAACCAAAAGGAGATGCACCTACCTGAGACAAAGAAACAACAAATATATGCAAGCTTACTAGCTTGGTTATTACTTCATATAATCAATGACTATCTGGTATATAAGCAATTGAGAAATAAATATTGGCGAATTCAATGTTTATATAATAACGACGATGTACAATATCACTTCTTCAATAAATGTTGAAAGAGTATGGCATTCAATGTAACAATTAACACTTCATTCAGGTAATGCCTTTTAACAACCATTCAATTGCTCATAAGTAAAATGATAGTTTCACAATGATTATAATAGCAAAGGATGACGACAGCAAATGAGTTAGTAGGGTTAGTCTAGGCTAGGGTTAGAATAGTTAGGGTTTTTTTCAAAGTACTAAGAGTTGTTTTTTATCACAAGTACTCACACGCTAGGCCTTAGATCAGTGTGTTTCTAGGGTTAATGGAGTCAAAAGGAGGACGTAGAAGATGAAGGATCAAATATGATAGTAAGACTAAGGACAAGAGGGTCAAGCCTTGAAGTGTTTCTATGGCAAGGGCTCAAGGAAAAAAACCTAAGGGAGAGAGGCTCACTTTGGTGTAGGGGAACTAGGCCTCAGTGCTCTCTCCTCCTTCCTTAGGTCAATGGAAAAAAATGGATAGCCTAGAAAGTGGCATAAAACTAAGACAAGAGGTTTGCAGGCAACGTGTTGCTATGGAAAGGCTTCACCAAGCAAACCCTAGGGAAAATTGGCTCATCAAGGTGTATGGGAACTAGGCCTTGATGCATTTTCTCCTTCTTAGCTTCAAAAAAGTAAAACGGCTAGCATAGGAGAAGACATACTTGAGTGTTTCTAAGGAAAGGCTCAATCCTCTTCAACAAGGGCTAGAAAGAGAAGAGTGTTGCTAAGGCAAGGCTCTATCTCACTCTAGCAAACAAAATGGCTAGAAATATTGATGGGGACATGAGACAAGGACCTTCTATATGTGCTTGTACCCTAGGGTTTAAATTAGCAAATTATAACCATAAATGAAAGAGAAATAACACTACAACCATTCATTCAAGAAGTTTTGCAGAAATTTACTTACATTTAACCAAGAAATCAAGTAGCAAACCCTAGTTGTAACACCTTCCACCAAGATAAATGCCAAAAATGCCAATAAAAGACTTCCTTCAACAAGTGTGCCTCACAATTTCAGCCAAGAACTCCAAGTGTAGCTCAAATTTCATACCTCACTAATGAGTGAGTGAGAGATGATGAAAAAATGAGAGTAAAAGCCCTCAATTTATACTGTACCATGACCTAATTTCACTTTTAGGTCATAAAAAGGCCGACAAGGCCAAAATACTAAAAATCATACTATTTTACATTAAATGTGTAAATTAAAACCTAATCAAATTAAAGAGAGATGGCATGCCCCTTTAAGGGTGACGTTAGCCCCTTCCAGGGAAAATGCAGCATCTTGGAGCAAAACGTTAGCCATCCTTGGGCTTCTCCAACCTGCCACATGTGCCAACACTACCAATTTGTCTCCCAAGACATCCATAAGGATGGATGATGTCATGATCATCATGGGTGACGTCCTGGGCCTTCCAGGGTTAACATTCCAATGGAGAAGGCATAACCACCCTAGGTCAAGCTCTGTCAGGGTGCCTCTGGTGGAACGTCCTCCTCTTCTTCAGTGAAAATACTTCGACCATATTTGTCCTATCTCTTCCCCTTGATGGGGTCCCAGCATCCATTTGGTGGGATCTTCAGCCCCATGGAGGTCTAAAGTGATCATCTCCCCATGTGTACCTATCCAACATGGTACCTGTCTGTCAGGCATGATCCTGCACATCAACAACTACACCCTCCATGGGATCATAATTCATAGGAATCATAGCAATGTCAATCACATCTCATCATCAATATTATTAAACATGTGCATAAAACCCCTATTACCCTAGTTAAAATCTCAAAGACATTATACAAGCCTACAATACAAGTTTGGAGAAAGTGACAGGGCGTCCTATTGGGCTAGTGTCCACTGGAAGAGGAAAGTTTCCAGAAGAGACCTCATCTGAGCCATGAAAGTGGGTGATGTGGATAAGGGATGTCCATGAAAGTGGGTGCAATGAGAGCAGAGGGTGCAAATATTTACCTATGGATGCCTTTGTACAAGGCGAGTTGCACCTATCCTGGATACAGTTTTTTCCAAGCCCATTCATGCCTTTTATTCTTTATTCTTCATTATTTTTATTCTTTATTTATTTTTCTTCAAGAGGCTAATCAGGGGACACTGCCTTGGCGGGGTGACCAGTGGTGACATTGTTACCCATAAGTACTTTCACAGAAATGAGAAGGTTGGCTCGTGATGAGACCCCCTTTCCCTTGGCCATGCAACCAAGGGTCACTACCCTGGCGTGGTAACCAACTGGTGGTAATGTCATACTACTAGGTACCCATGGGCCTAATAGGTTGGCTCGGGATGAGACCCCCTATCCTCTGACTAGGTCTTGTTTTATTATTTTACGTGTCCCTCTTGTTTCTTGCTGAGAATCCTTTTATTTCTTTCTCGGGGATCCCTGGGCAAAGCATCTCGAGGTTTTATTCTAAGGCTTTTATATTTTGCCAACTTTATTTTACCTTATGGGCCTTTAGCCCCTTCTTCCCACTAGGTAAGGTGAAATCCTCAAATGATAGGTCAACCCGATGCTCATACAAGTGTAATGGGATAGGTGAGAGGGAAGCAATATGAAAAAGTGGTGCTATGACGAGAGCAGACAATGGCTTTTCATAAATCCCTCCAGTGGAAAACCAGAACCTATGAACACAGGCTTACTAGGGCATCCTATCAATCCCCCCAGACATGGTCAAGCAGGCAAGTATAAGATCCAAGCATTTGTTAGAAACAAAAGGAATTAAATGCACATATTCAAGGGTTTTGATGATCAAAGTGACACATACTATGATGCTCGGGCTCATTACCTCATGGAGCAGGAACCATCTCTGACACAAGACCAAGCCGAAGGTGATGGATGTTATTGTTGTTGGCAAGGTAAAGGCATTGAAAGGGAGAAAATATGGGCCCTCCAGGGCCATGCTAAAGTCGATCCGGCCCTCGGTACTCCATGTCTAGGACCTATGGGCCTCGAGACATGATCTCCTAGTCATCCCTAAAAGTGGGGGATAACAAGACTCAAATCAGTTGATCCTTTTCAAGATTGGCCAGGACAATCCTGAGAACAACCCATGGGGGACGATCAAAAAGATGATGGAGAAGGAGATCCTTTTAAAATGTTTCTCGAGGAATCCCTTGTGTGACAAAGGAACGAAATTATGGACAATGTTGCACATATCCTTTGGCGGTTTCCCACAGGAGATGCATCTTCATCGAGAGGTCATGCAACCCCCTTCAAGGTACAAGTAAATTTTGATATTCCATTATTTGAAGGACTGATAGATGTGGATTTTGTAGATAAATTGTTGAATCTTCTCGAAGGGTATTTTTTGGTCCACAATTTTTTCGATGGGGAAAAGATTACTTTTTCACTCCTCAAGGTCGTCCCCCATGTTAAGGACTAGTGAGATACTTACTCTAAGAAAAGGGCCATAAAGGAATCCACAATATTTGTGGTCTCCCCCACATGGGATTCCTTAAGAGATTCCATCAAAGAATAGTACTACCCTGTTGGAAACTACGAGGACCAATACACAAGATGGACCATGTTGCATCAAAAAAGGGACCAAACAGTACCAGATTTTACCAATATTTTCCATACCCTACGCCCCAAATTGGGTATCAAAGACTCTAAACGACATCTGGTACTCAAATGCCATGGATGTCTTCATATATACATTTAAACATAAATGGAGTTTCTGTACATCGCATCATTAGGTGCAGCTTATAGATATGTTGTCAAGATCGAGCATAAATTTAAGTAGAAGAGGCTAGAGTTTGGATCTGCAAACTCCTAACAGTCAAAATAGGGAAAAGGCAACCCTAACCCAAAAAATAAGGGACAGAGCAAATATGGTCACTCTCAGAACAACC
This sequence comes from Picea engelmannii, assembly GCA_009831015.1. Classification (NCBI taxonomy): domain Eukaryota; kingdom Viridiplantae; phylum Streptophyta; class Pinopsida; order Pinales; family Pinaceae; genus Picea; species Picea engelmannii. The sequence continues at coordinate 568,665 of ML781873.1, read as the reverse complement.
ATTCCAAGCCGCAACCCAAGAAGGGTAATGAGAAGTTGAAGAAGGACACAGGAAAATGGTTTGAATACCATAAAATCCCTTGGCACAACACCAAATAATGTCACTCCAAGTAGTCATTGGTGGTCGAGTTGAAAGCTTCCGAGCCAGAGGTATATTCTGACTCTGAATCAAATCTATAAAGTGGGAATCAGATCATCGATGTAGAACCCAGTGCCACTATCACTACCACCAAAGTCCAGCCAAGTGAACCAGAAAAGACAGAGGAAGGGGAACACCTCTTTCACTCACATATGTGGGTAAAATGGATTCCGTTGTGTTTCATTTTCGATAACGGTAGTCAAAAGAACTTGATTTTAGCCGAGGTCATCAAGTAGTTGGACCTGTCGATAACACTGTACCTACAACTCTACACTGTCGGTTGGATTCACCAAGGACGATATCTCTACATCATCCAACAATGTTGTCTTCCCTATAGCATAAAGCCCTTCAAAAATGAGGTATTGTGTAATATTGCTCCACTTGAAGTTTGTGATGTTATTTTAGGCCAGCCATATTTGTGGAAGCGACATGTTGTGTATTAATTTAGAACACACAGTGTTGTTATTACTTTGGGTATAAAATTATACAGGATACCAGAGGTAGCACCGCCTATTGTTATTTCTTTAATCTATGCTAAGCAATGCAGTAAGGTCATTTCACAGACTGGGAATTTCGTCTTCTTTTTTATCTGTTCTCACAGTAAGAAGAATTTCATCGCCACATATGTGACCTCTACATAGATCCTCTCTTTGCAATAGAAGCAAATGGATGGGATCATGGAAGAGTACAGAGACATGTTCTCCTCACCCACTGGTGTACCGATGCATTGCCACGTCAAGCATCTAATTGATCTAACCCATGGTTTATCGCTACCTAATGGAATATTCTATCATCACTCACTGATGGAAAATGACCAAGCACTAGATCCAATAGCTTCTTCAAAAGGGGCACATCTGACCCAACTCCTCCCCATGTGAAAGATCGATTGTGCTGGTGCAAAAGAAATACGGAACCTGGAGACTCTGAATTGATTACACATCATTAAACAAAATCGCAGTCAGGAATCGGTACCCAATTCCCTGAATCGATGACCTTCTTTACCAAGTCAAGGGGGAAAAGTTCTTCAGTAAGATTGACCTAAAGTTTGGCTACCACCGGGTTCCCATCGAACCAACTGATGTATGGAAGACAACTTTCAAATCTAAATAAGGTCTCTTATAATGGATGGTCATGCCCTTTGGCTTAGTAAATGCACCAACAACTTTCATTATATTGATGGATGATGTATTCAGACCCTTCACCAACTCTTTTTTGGTATTACATCTAGATGACATCCTCATATTCAACTGAACTTGGGAGGAGCACATGCAGCATATTCAACAGGTTTTAGTCAATTTGTGGAAGCACAAGGTATATTCCAACTTGGAAAAATTATTCTTTGGAATGAACAGGGTCCAATACTTGGGATATATTGTTGATGAGCATAGGGTACAAATGGATACATCTAATATCCAAGTCATTCATGACTAGCTAGCCCCGACCACACTAATCGAGCTTCAGATATTCTTGGGACTTATCAACTTCTACCGAAGATTCATGTTGGGATTCTCCCATATTGCATGGACCCTCAGCCAAGTAACTAAGAGCAGTGGCAAGGAAAAAATTTCATCGGCGAAGGAACAACAAAAATCATTTGATTATGTGAATCATCGCTTGTGCTCAGCTCCAGGACTCTCCTTATCTGATCTGCATCAACCATTCTATATTGCGATTGATGCCTCCAACTATGTTGTAGGTGCATTTTTCACTTGGCATGGCCATCTAGTAGCATACCATAGTGAGACACTCTCAGATACTTTCCAGAACCAGCCCACCTATGAAAAATAAATGTATTCTATTATTCAATTATGTCATCAATGGAAACATTACATTCTGAGAAAGGAGACAATCATCCACACTAATAACAAGCCTATGTAGTTCATACAGAAACATGGAGAATTTGTAGAATGAACACCATCAAAAGTGGTTTGCATACCTATAGCAGTTCCATCTCAACATCAAGTATAAAACAGGGAGCACAAATCATGTCATTGACTGGCTCAGACGCCCTCCCATTGTTGCACTCACCATAGTGCTCCACTCCTGTTGGCATGAGGTATGTGAGTGGCCCCAACTTTATCAATGTGACCCTGAATTCACCACCACCTATCAGCTCTTGGGTATAGGAGCGAATTTCACCAATTTTCACATCTAGGATCAATTATTATGCCATATGGGAAACCTCTTCGTTCCCACAAGTGAGAGTGAAAAGATGATTTGGGAGGCTCACTACAGTCGGATGGCAGGACATTTTGGCATGGATAAAATTGTGGTTGTTCTACAAAAACATTTTTATTGGCCAAAACTTTGACAAGACATCATCAAGTATATCAGATCTTTCAATTCATGTGCCATTTCCAAGCCAACCATCAAAAATCAAGGCTTATACACCCCTCTTCCTACTCCCCAGAGGCTTTGGGAATCCATCTCGATGGATTACACTTCTATCCTTCCGTACACCAAGCATGAAAACGATTGTGTATTTTTTGTGGTTGATCGGTTTTTGAAGATGGCCATTATCACAGTCTGCAAGAAGAGAACTTATTGAACGATTTTCTCAATTTCATTCTTCTAGGAAAAGGGGTGATGATAAGGGAGAACATTGGGAGGAATATTGCCTGAGACAAGAGGAATGGAATGATCATGAACACCATGGGAAGGGAGAGGTCCCTGAGGATTATAAAAAATAGTTTAGTGTTTGGATATGATATATTAGAGGTCAGGATGCACAAAGGATGTCTCAACATCTTGAATGGAATGGAGTTGGATAATAATACCTGAATGACCCTTTTTGAGAAACTTTTCCATTCGATGGGAACTGATGATCTCAGGGAGCATGGTGTGATTCCTTGGAACTAATATGTTTTTCCCTCCTATTGGAATTGAATGGTTAATTCCTTAAATTCCATGAGAATGGGGCCCAGAGTGTGTAGGTGGTACTACCCAATTTTTAGGCGTGCATTTTCACAACGCCCACTGCATTTCATGAACCATCATTGGATATCTAGGAAAAAAACATGTTGTGCTTCTTTGGCATGTGTAGTAGTTTCCAATCAAGTCCGAGGGAAATCCATGAGTACTTGGGCTCGGATTTCATCCTTTTGGATACTAATAAACCATTCATGAGAGAAGGAATCTATCATTCCCTCAGTTCTGAAGGCCAAGTGCTCAAAGGTGGTTATGAAGTCTTATATTGCGCTCGATTGTTTCAACTTGGTCAAAGAACCTAAATAGTGGGTATCAATGTCAAAGAATTCATAGAGATTTGCAACAAACTGGGTCCACAAAAAATACCCATGGTGTGAAGTTTTACACCATTTCCAGCGTTCAAGATCCAGATAGAGAACAACATAACAAAGTTTTTCCAACTCATCAGTAATTCCATGAAAAGAAAAATAATGCTCCATTTGAGTGACCCAACCCATGGGATCAAAGCCATAAAATTTATTGAACTCAACCATGGGAAGATGAGGGTCACGATGAAAGGAGTTGGATTGAAATACCATAGAATGGGAGGCATCAACACCATCTAAGTGGGATGGTTTTTCCAAGGAGGAAGGGCCCTGGGAGTGGTTCAACAACTGGTTGACAGTAGATTTGAGGGTGTCAAATTCTCCCATGAATTTGGAATCCATGTGATTGAATTTTTGTTGGAATTGGTCCTAGAATTGTGAAAATATGGAATTGATGGAATCAATATTAGAAGTGGTGTTTTGGATGTTCTCCTTGTTCTAGTTGATGGAATCTTGTAGGTCTTGGTTGCGAGTGTTGGCCATTTGGATAGTAGGGGTTCCTGTAAGGGGAAATGGGTTGGTGGGACCACAGAAAAGAAAGTCTTATAAGTGATAGGTACCATGAAGATCATGGATAAAAGGGGAATACAATGGGATAGGTTTCAAATAAGGGTGTTAGGAAGGGGATCAGGTCCACTGGAAAAAAAGGCTTAAAAATGAGAGGTACCACTACGGTCAGGGAAAGGAGAGGAGTCCAATGGTATAGGTTCCAAATAATGGTGTCATTGGGACCACTATACTTTGATTTTCTTTTTACTTCTGCAGAGTTATACTCCGATCAAAATAATACTACAGTGGTGAAATGCCCAAATTCTTAACATGAAGAAATGTGTAGTAATTTCATAACCAGAATGTAGGAGGCAAGGTTGCATAGTAATAGATTTTTTGTGTTCCTTGTTTGTTCTGTTTCCATCCCAAGGATTAGGGTTTTTCACAGTTCCTACAAACAAGGGTTTTCCATGCCTTATAGCTCTTTAATATACATCCAGAGTCCAAAAATATTACTCAGCCCAATATCTCAGGGGACCAACTAAGGAGGATAAACCGTACCTTTAGCCCTACTACTCGATTACGAAGATATTACAAAGTATCTTCTCAAGTGTTGTTCTCGGTGGCACTATAGTAGTCAAGAGGTCAATCAATTGATCCATAGTGGGTTTCAGGATACCTAGGTTAGTCCATATACATGTGTTGTCTAATGTGGTACCACTCGAAGGGGTATCAACACGGGTTACAAGGGTGTCAAAAAATGTGAGCTTAAAAACCTCTTGTATTTCCTACGTGTATGCTTCCCCGAGTATGGATTTATGCACTGAACGATAGATCATTATATTTTTAAGACATTGGAACACGTCTCTACCCTGAAAAAAAAATAACCCACAATTATTTCCAAGGAAAGTACTATGATACCACTTGTAAGGTACGAGATGTAATATAATATGCAGAAATAGGAATATTCAGCAGATATCAATGGAACAACAAAATATTGAGAAGAGAAACACCAGAAATGATACCTTTATTCAAAGAAAGCGATGTTCACTTGCCTCTTTGAGGGGGAAACTTCCAAAAGAGTAGAGCTATATTACAAAAATTCTCAATAAAAAAAAATTCCATGCCTCCTACTCTTATCTATACTAATTCTATCTTCTAAAGAACATTCTAGAGGAGGATATTTCTAGAAGAGGAAGCTTCTATTAGGTATTCTTGCATTGACTTGTTCACATTTATTAAATAGGCCTTATAAACTAATTTTGACCTTTCATACATGGGAAATATATTATTCTACCTATGTGAGGGGTTAGGGAGGTTAGGCCCCTAACAATCTCTCTCTCTTTGTTTCCCCTCTCTTCCTCTCTCTGTGTTTCCCTATCTCTCCCCCTACTCTCCCCACCTTCTCTCTTATCTATATCTCCCTCCCTCCCTCTCTCCCTCCCCCTTGTCTCTCTACCCCTCCCTCTACATATCATATCCACATCTCTCTCTCCATACCTATCTCCCCTTCTCTCCCTCTCCCCCACTCTCTCTCTCTCTCTCTCTCTCTCTCTCTCTCTCTC
>ML781873.1:541751-562747 GCA_009831015.1 Picea engelmannii | reverse complement strand
ATCCAAAAATGATCTTTAAAAGACTTTGTTGATTTTTAAGCATGTGTTAAATTATCATTCAAAAACTTAAATGAGGAAGGAGATATTAATGAAATAATATTGAACCTATCATAAAGAATGAAGATCATAAAGTACACATATGGAACGACAAACCATAACAGCAAGCTTGATAATAGAGTTCGGCACAAGTTTGCCTACGTCTCTGGACCTTCGTCTCGGTGGGGAAGGATTTCTTATTAATCTTCAATGCTAAAAAATTACATCAGAAGTATCTCAAAAGGATTACAAAGTAGTCTGGATGTGTTCTGATCGACCTCGAGAATCCAACACAACTGACAGCACTGAAAAAGGTTGAGCGTATCTCTCGGAAATGGCCTCCAAATTTTAGCTATCTCGTTGGATTTCTATGTATAAAATTGAATTGTTCTGCCAATTTTACATATTCTACACTATATCAGGGTTGGTAAACTCTTTTACATATATAGGATAGGTTCATCGGATCAAATCCCAATTAATCCCTTCCTTATGGCATAAAATATACTTGAAATTCCATAAAATATGGCAACGGATTGAAATATGGTTTTAAAATAATCCATATCCACGGTTTCAACCCACGTAATTTGCATATAATATTTTTGGCTTGACTTGGAGTGCACCCTTTTAATATCATTTTGGAGGTCCCTTGTCCCACAAACAAGGGGGTCTCATACACCAATTTGGTGTGGCTTGGATATGACCTTAAATATAGATTATTATTATTATTATATGACATATAATACATGTCATATACTACATAAACAACATGGCATAACAGCCCTAATATATGGTCAAAAGATGTGACATGGTCCTTTTAAAAAGGGATATTATTTAAACCAAAATATAGTTCAAATCTTCCTTTGGATTCGTTGCCTTTTAAATAGTCAATCCCTTATTAAATGGTTCGTTGAACCATATGCGTGGATCATGGTCATTAATATATTAACTTATGGTTTTAATAAACCATATAATATGTTGAAATCATAATAAACCATATCAAATTATTAATGGCATCAAAATTTATGGCATAGACTTTGAAAAGGGAATTTGATATGGTTGGCCTATTCCAATATAAGATTCAAAGCATTTTAAATAATCTCATGCCATATGCATTCACAAGTGATATGTGGAATAAAGTGGTTAGTGCATGGTTTGTAAAGCTTTTCACCTAGGAGGTCACATGTTCGATTCTTACATAGGAAACCATTTTTTACTTGGATTCGGGTGCCACGTGGCATCATGGACTGGGCCACGTGTCACTCTGTCATTGGTTTGAATTGTCGAGTCACCTTGTGCCACATGTCGATGCCACCACCTACCACTTGTAAACTCTGTCAACTGTCATGTATTGTGCTCAGGTTGTGCCACCCGTCCTCTATATACTTCCACATGTTATGTCCAAAATGTGCCATGTCACCCTTTGACCAATTGGTTTTTTGCATGTTTATGCAGAACTTCAGAATAGCATAAATTTCACATACAGATTATTTTTTCGAAAAAATATATATGGTCGGAATCGGCGCGACGAGCCCAATGCAATGGTGTTAGTTTTGTCTGATTTTGATAACTTTGATTTTTAGGCCTTCCTAGATCCATTTGGATCACTCCTACCCACTGAAACATTTTGGTCATCCAAAAGGGTATTAACCAAACATCAAGTGTGGGATAGGCCTCCCCACTTGTCCTTTGTCTTTAAACTATGTCATGTTCATCTGTCACATCATAATAAATTGCATAATAACCATGACAATTGAAAGCATATTGTTAGCCACTTGAAATCGTTCACATCTTACTGAATCCACTACCATCCATGTAGAAAACATTAGCAGCAATAACATCAGAAATATGGTTGAAACTGAACCAATATGTTTAATGTGCTTGCACGACATTAAATTATTTTGAAGCAAAATATGATTGAATTCTCATCCTACAACCATCTCATGTTCATGCTTAAGATTAATTTCTTTACTTGGCACAATTATAGGTGTGTTTCTTGCATAAGTTGCCTTCTTTAATTGTTCCATTGTTTGAAGAGATTGATTTGTTTTTATGTGATGAGCATGTACAACATATTTTGTCCCTTCTTTAGTTAAGTGATATTGATTATGTTGCCTGAAGAAGATTTCTTTGTGATCATACAAATAAGGGCTTCCTAAGACCATTCCACATGTAATTCCACAAACTTAGATGTAATTTGTGATTTGTAATTCCACAAACTTAGATATAATTAATAATTTGTAATTCCACAAACTCAATTGGATAATCAAAGATCACAAATTTCCCATAACAAATCAATGTATCATAAAGTTTGAAATTACATCTAAGTTTGTGAATTAAGTAATTTCAAACTTTATGATACATTGCTTTGTTATGGGAAATTTGTGATATTTGCTTATCCAATTAAGTGAGTAAGTCTTATGATTCTTCTTAGTGTTTAATCCCAATTTCTTAACCACTTCCTCTAAAATTAAGTTATATTGAGATCCACTATCTATCAATGTATGAATCTTAGTATGTTTCATTATTACCCTTATATAAAACAAATTACTTATAGAATCATAACCATCACCAATTTTACATGACAAACCAATTGTCATGATCCTAGTTTCATCACCTGAATCATACCCCAAGTCTATTGGTCGTGTTGTTGTTGCAACTATTTGCCTCCCTTTCCTCTCTTTGAACCACTTTGGTCTCTTCTTTGGGTGCAATTGCCAGCAATGGTCATCATCATGCCCTTATTTATTGCAATGCTTGAAAGAGAGATTATGTTCCTTCACTGTCGTTGAACTTGTTTTCTTTCCATTCCCCTTTCTTTTGTCTTCTTCCTTGAAGATGATTTCCCTAATACACCAACTCGTATTTTCGTTGCTTCAATATACATTGCTTGAATAGAAAAATCATCAATATTAGTAGGTCCAAACATAAATACAGTGTTACGAATATGTACAGGTAAACCTCCTATATACCTCATAAGTATTTCTTGTGTATTTAATGGAATATTTAACATTAATGCCATCTTACGAAATTCATCTGTGTATTCTTGCACCGTTTGTCCTTTTCTTAGTTTAAGAATTTGTCATTCAATTAAATCCTTTTCCTTATAAACCAAAGGATAAAACTGCTTTCTAAGTGCAAAAACAAAATCTTTCCATGATGGAAATACATTACCAACTTGTTTTGTACCATGTTGCAACTTACTCTGCCACCAGATGAGTGTTGTGCTTGCAAGACGAAGCGATGAAAATTTGATTTGGGTTGCCTCATATTTGATTTGTTGCACATTTCAATAAAATTCCATATGTCTAACCTAGTTATCAAACCTCTTAGCATTGACTTCCCCATCATACATGGGCAATTTGAATTTTACATCAAGATTAAGTAATGGCATATCATACTTATGTTTATGTGAATGTTTTCTTGCGGTAGAAGTTGAAATTGTACTTGAGGAAGAAGAATATGATGGAGATGAAGGAGGTGAAGGAGGAGGTTTAGGAGGGTCCTCTCCTTCTTTTATTTTGTCTTGTTTTGAATATTCCCCTTGAAAAGGCCTCTTTCGTTCCAAGTAATCATCATATAATACCTTTACCATATCATACATGGAGAAGAAATTATTTTGAAACTCTATCTCATTCTGAGACATTCCTTCTTTAGATGTCATCTTCTCACTTTTATATTCCCTCTTTCTTGATCAAATATCAAGATATCCTTATATAAGCTCACCTTCACCATGACTTAGCTTTTCTCAGGTAAACATGCAAACTCAAACAACCAATTGTCAACCTGCTCTGATACCACTTGATCTGAAAATGATATTTAAAAGACTTGGTTTTCCACATAAGTTAAGGAGTAGGAGCATGTGCACTCTCTTAAGAACGTGTGCACACTCTTAAGAATGCATGCGCGTTCTTACTGTTGTTTTTTTTTAAAACCGCTCGAAAGTGATTTTGTGCATATTGTACACAAAATCGCGCTCACGTTTCTCATAGGGAAAACAATGTGAAGAGAGGAGGAATAAAGGAAGGATCTTTCCACTCCATATCCATCGTGTTTCCAGGTATGTTACATTTATCTTAACTTTAATCCAATTTAGTCATTCTAATTTAGTATTTTTCTCCCAATAATCTAAATTGAAAAAAAATGTAATTTAGTATTTTAAATAAAAAAAAAACTAATTTACATGCCATGGATATCAAATTGCAACATATACAATACAATGGAACCCCAAGAAAATTTAAACCCCTCACAAGAAAACCAAGAAGATCAAAACCCCAACCCACCACCACCACCACAAAATGTAAACAGTCAAATTGATGAGGGGTTCGTGATATTAAGAAACCTTGAGGAACAGTTAAGAGAGACTAGAGAACCTAGCAGAGTCTCCTTGACCACTTCTTTGTGCATCATTGTCCAGTCCATTGCAAGTTCCCAAGGTAAATTGACATCTATTTTTTACTATAGGGAAAGAATGTACAAGTATTATAGCATTGGTTTGGACAGAAACCAGATCAAAGAACTGGGCATTTTAAAACAACAAATATTGTTTATTTTTAGGGATCCTAGAAATGGAAAAGAACTACCATTGACCAGGAAACACATATCCATTCACTAGTGCATCTATCCCCATATTAGTCAAAAATGGATGGATAGGTGGTACATGGATTTTGATAAACCTCCCTGCAATAATAGGGAGATGCCCTTATATTTTCTAAGGAAATAATGGGTTGAGTTTAATATGGGTAAACATGTCAACTACTTTGACATTAGTGACTTCCAGAGGGTGGGTCAAGGGTCCGCACAGGACCGAGAGCAGGTCATATGTGACCCCGAGTTAGGTCCTTGTCCCCCTAGGAAAAACTTTTACCCTCGTACCCAACATCCTCCTGTTGCAGAGAAATTGCAACAAGTACAGCTAGTCATCTCCTCATTGACTCAAATCCTAGTGCAACACAGTAGCTTTGTTGCACTATCTCGGTCGAAGGTGCATGCCAGTGACATTGATAGGTGGTTTGGAGCATTAGCATGCACAGGAGAGTACAGTGAGGAGAGGGAACATGGACATAGAAACCACCCATGTCAACCTCACAAATTCTCCAGCTGTGGGAAAACATGCTATGGGCCTATAGAGCCCATTGGACAACATAGCTTCATGGAGGAGGTTAGTAGCTTAACCCTTTTTTTTATTCTTCATCATTATATATATATATATATTATTTTGTGCATTTATATATATATTTGATTGTATGTTGTTTTGCAGTTGTTGCATCCCAGCAGCAGACCCTCTATGCATATGGATGCATCAATGCCTATCCCCACCACCGATGCAACAGTAGAGGAAGCATGTTCATTGGGTGCATTGTACACACATGTGTGTATCACATTTCATAGATTCAGCATAGTCATTTCTTTATTTTATGACATACTCAAAGTTTTTATATGTTCTCTTGTTTCTATAGGATTTGGCACTAGGCAATGCTAGGGATTGTCCATATAGGATGGAAAAGTCACCAATGTCACATGTTTCATGTGTAAAGTTAAATATTGTATAATTCTCAAAATGTTTGTGCTTATGTTTTTGAATTTAAGTATTTGGTACTAATAGTTCAATTTTATTCATATGTATGCAGACCGACGATATATTTTCTATGTATAGTAGTATTTCACCCCCTAGGCTCATGGGTGTTGATTTTGGGTTTCCTTTCTTCGGGCCTAGAGTGCTTGAATCACTTGTACAGCCTATGAGGGTCTATCACATCCCACCTATCTACCACCCACCCCCACCACCACTTTCGGCCCCATCGACAGATACTTTCATAGTAGAGGTTGTACAACCTAGTGCTCCATTTGTCGGTGAGTCTCCATCAATGCTTGAGATATTCATGGTGAGATAATGCATTTATGATAATTTTTCATGTTTCATGAATTTATTTTTATGCATATTTTTTTAATTTTCTTGACTTGATCCTTGTAACTGATGCAGGGTGGCATTGCAGAGAGATTGGGTTCATGGAGGAGGGTAACAACCTCACGATTGATAGTTCCATATGTTGTGAGTTGTCTTAGGTTAAATTATGAAGTATCAATTTGTATGTCTATTAATTCTTTAATGAAAAAAACTTATAACATTGTTTATTGTTTGTGCAGTCTCCAGAGCATCGAAGCATGCCCAAGACTAGAACCTCTGGAGGTGCATCCTCGAGCAAGAGAAAAAAGATAGATTTTCAGGATGCTCCTGAGGTTTGCTAGGGTAGAAATGGTCAATTATTGACCAACTACTGCCATATAGTATCTAGGCTATGATATAGATTTTTTTTATGATAGGGCACTTGTATATTTGGCACGAGTTCCTAAAAATGTACAATTTAGACGATGTTGAGTATATATATATATATATATATATATATATATATATATACACATTTCATGGAACTCTTTTTATGAATCTCATTGTTTCTACATTTGATGTTTATGAACATATTAATTTCAAATTGTTTGAATTCCAAAGTGTATAAATTTAATGTGTATTAATCCCTTGATTTGTTTCTATTTAGTGATTATAAATACTTGCATTACGCATTAAGGAATAGATTATGGGCACACACATTTGAGCTCAATGTTATTTTGTAGGGTACACACAATATTCTCCTCTATCTATGCATGACATATATAAAATCATTTGATTTATGTGTAACCCTTCATAAATGCTAAAAACACTAGTGAAAGACTCATTAATGCAAATGTTTGTTGAGATTGTGTATTGGGTATTTGTAAATTTTGTTCAACCCATCAATTATTAATAACATTTATTCAGTAATGTTATGCTACCAAAAATCTATCTATAAAGTAATGCTATCTAGGAAGTAATGCTACCAAAATTCTATCTAGAAAGTAATGCCTTACATGTTTTCCTTCCTCCAACCTAATAGAAAATTAACACGTGTGAATGGGTAAATTATGTGTCTCTGATAAATAGATTGATGTAGATCAACTACTTTTATGTGGTTACATGCTAGTATAGTACATATTATATATAATCAATGATGTGATGTTCAAAATGTAAAACTTGAAAAACATATTAATAAATTTCCAAATTTGATATCTATGATATGGTTTCAATACTTGCACAATGTGTATATTGACTTGTTGACGATTGCAACTATTTCAAGTTGTCTCTCTCACACTATCTCGATTCTCAAGTAAGCCATCACTTTTACATTAAATGAATTGTGTATCATCCATGAGAGAGGATCTATTTATAGGTTATTTTTAGGGTTTTAGTTGTCTTAGGTTTTTAGGGTTTTAATATGCATACCAATGGTATGCATAACATTCCATACCATTGATATGCATATCATTGGTATCCATACCATGGAATGCATACCATTGGTATTGCAATGGTATGCGTAACATGGTATTGCAATTGTATGCATACCATGGTATTGCAATGGTATGCATACCATAGTATCGCAATGGTATTCTCAAGTATGGCATACCATTGGTATGCATACCATTGCATACCATGGTATTGCAATGCCTTACCATGGTATTGCAATGCCTTACCATTGGTATGCATACCATGGTATTGCAATAGCATGCATACCATGGTATTGCAATGGTATGCATACCATTGCATACAATTGGTATGCATACCATTTATAGGTTATTTTTAGGGTTTTAGTTGTCTTAGGGTTATAGTGGTAGTTGTCTTAGGGATTCTCAAGTATGGCATACCATTGGTATGTATACCATTGAATGCATACCATTGCATACCATTTATAGGTCATTTTTAGGGTTTTAGTGGTAGTTGTCTTAGGGATTCTCAAGTATGCATACCATTGCATACCATTTGTATGAATACCATGGTATTGCAATGGTATGCATACTATGGTATCACAATGGTATTCTCAAGTATGGAATGCCATTGGTATGCATACCATTGCATACCATGGTATTGCAATGCCTTACCATTGGTATGCTTACCATGGTATTGCAATGGTATGCATACCATGGTATCGCAATGGAATGCATACCATTTATAGGTTATTTTTAGGTTTTTAGTTGTCTTAGGGTTTTAGTGGTAGTTTTCTTAGGGATTCTCAAGTATGGCATACCATTTGTATGCATACCATTTATAGGTTATTTTTAGGGTTTTAGTGGTAGTTGTCTTAGGGATTCTCAACTATGCATACCATTGCATACCATGGTATTGCAATGGTATGCATACCATGGTATTGCAATGGAATGCATACCATGGTATCGCAATGGTATGCATACCATTGGTATTCATACCATTTATAGGTTATTTTTAGGGTTTCAGTTTTCTTAGGGTTTTAGTGGTAGTTGTCTTAGGGATTCTCAAGTATGGATACCATTGCATACTATTGGTATCCATGCCATGGTATTGAAATAGTATGCAGACCATGGTATTGTGATGGTATGCATACCATGGTATCTCAATGGTATGCATACCATTGTATATATACCATTGGTATGAATACCATTTCTAGGTTATTTTTAGGGTTTTAGTTGTCTTAGGGTTTTAGTGGTAGTTGTATTAGGGATTCCCAAGTATGGCATACCATTGGTATGCATACCATTTATAGTTTATTTTTAGGGTTTTAGTTTTCTTAGGGTTTTAGTGTTAGTTGTCTTAGGGATTATCAAGTATGGAATACCATTGGTATGCATACCATGGTATTTCAATGGTATGGTATGGAAATGGTATGGATTTTGTATGGTATGGTATGGAAATGGTATGGTATGGTATGGTATGGTATGGTGTGTCACCCCTTACCTTGGTATGGTATGCATTAACAATTTGGTATGGTATGGTATGGTATGCATTGGCATTGGCATTGGTATGGTATGGTATGGTATGCATTGGCATGGTATGGTATGCATTGGCATTGGTATGGTAGGGTATGGTATGGTATAGTATGGCATTGGTATGGTATGGTATGGTATGCCTTGACATGCCATGCCTTTCCATGTATTTCTTTTCCTTCACTTGCCATATATTGTATTTACATACCATGCCTTGCCATACCATGCCTTGCCATCACATGCATTCCCATGTCATGCCATTCCATGCCTTGCCTTGCATTCACTTGTCATGCCTTGCCTTTTCCATGCCATGCATTTCCATACCATGTCATTCCTTGCCATTCATTTTCGTGCCTTCACTTGTCATGCCTTTTCTTTCCATACCATGCATTTCCATACCATGCCTTGCCATCCCATGCCTTGTCATTTCATTCCATGCCATACCATTCTGTGCCTTTCCTTGCATTCACTTTCCATGCCTTACCTTTTCCATGTCATGCCTTTCCATACCATGCCATTCATTTCCATGGCATGCCTTCACTTATCATGTCTTGTCTTTCCATACCATGTATTTCCATGCCATGCCTTCACTTTCCATCCCTTTCCTTAACTTTCCATGCCTTGCCTTGAATTCAATTGCCATGCCATCAAAGGATTCATACGTACAAATTAAAATCAAAGGATTCATTAAGCATGTAATTCTACAACTTGTTATCCCATATTTCTTATATAAAAATACTTGCATGAGAATTCCAATGTTTTGGTCAATGAGGCATAGTGCAATTTTTTAAGAGGAGGTTAATTTTCAAGAACATTGTGTCGGGAATTTTTGGGTATTGTAGTTTCATGTTCCTTGGCCAAATATACTTGTGGAAGCTTACAAAACTCCATTATTCCGCTCGGTTTGGATTTTATGCCCCCATACCAAGTTGGCCACATGTCCCTGAATGGATTGAAGAGGTGAGTTGCAACTCGCAATAAAACCCAAACTGGGACTTGGATGGGTGAACCATTAGTTTCATTGGATCTAGAGCATAGGGTTTCAACTAGGGGGTAGGGCCTCTACTGTCATTTTTTCCAACGAAAAATTGTTTCTTGGAGTATCTATGGCACTAGGGTTTTGGTCAATGAGGCATAGTGCAATTTTTGAAGAGGAGGTCGATTTTCAAGAACACTATGTCAGGAATTTGTGGGTAGTGTAGTCGCGTGGTCCTTGGAAAAATAGACTTGTGGGAGCTTACAGAACTTTGTTATGCCTATCGGTTTGGATTTTATGCCCCTGGACCAAATTGGCCACTAGTCCCTAAATGGCTTGAAGAGGTGAGTTGCAACTCACGATAAAACTCAAATCGAGACTCGGATGAGAAAACTATCATTTGCATTGGATCCAAAGAACTAGGTTTAAACTAGAGGGGGTCCTCCACTTTCTTATTTTCCACTAAAAAACCGTTTCTTTGAGTATCTTCGGCACTAGGGTTTTAGTCAATAAGGCA
Source organism: Picea engelmannii (assembly GCA_009831015.1). Lineage (NCBI taxonomy): Eukaryota > Viridiplantae > Streptophyta > Pinopsida > Pinales > Pinaceae > Picea > Picea engelmannii. Next base: position 552,395 of record ML781873.1, on the reverse strand, counting down.
TAGTGCAATTTTTGAAGAGGTCGATTTTCAAGAACACTATGTCGGGAATTTTTGGGTAGTGTAGTCATGTGGTTCTTGGTCAAATGGATTTTTGAGAGCTTATGGAACTCCATTATTCCGATCAGTTTGTATTTTGTGCCCCCGGACCAAATTGGCCACATGTTCATGAATGGCTTGAAGAGACGAGATGCAACTCGCGATAAAACTCAAACCAGGACTTGGATGGGAGAACCGTCAGTTGCATTGGATCCAGAGCATTGGGTTTCAACTATGGGGGGCCCTTTGTTGTCGTTTTGTCCAACAGAAAACAATTTCTTGGAGTATCTTTGGCACTAGGTTTTTGGTCAATGAGGCATAGTGCAATTTTTTAAGAGGAGGTCAACTTTCAAGAACATTGTATTGGGAATTTTTGGGTAGTGTATTCGCATGGTCCTTGGCCAAATAGACTTGTGGGAGCTTATGGAACTCTATTATGCCGCATAGTTTGGATTTTATGCACCCTAACCAAATTGGCCACATGTCCATGAATGGCTTGAAGAGGTGATTTGCAACTTGCGATAAAACTCAAACCGAGACTCAGATGGGAGAACCGTCAGTTGCATTGGATTTGGAGCACCGGGTTTCAACTAGGGCAGGGCTCCACTATCATTTTTTCCACCAGAGGTAGTCACATGGTCCTTGGAAAAATATACTTGTGGGAGCTTACAAAACTCCGTTATGCTGCTCGGTTTGGAGTTTATTCCCCGGGACCAAATTGGCCACATGTCCCTGAATGGCTTGATGAGGTGAGGTGGAACTCACGATAAAACTCAAAATGTGACTCTGATGGTCAAACCGTCATTTGCATTGGATCTGGAGCACCGATTTTCAACTAGTGGGCCTCTCCACTGTCATTTTTTCCACTGAAAAACCGTTTCTTGAAGTATCTTCGGCACTAGGGTTTTGTTCAATGAGGCATAGTGCAATTTTTGAAAAGGAGGTCGATTTTCAAGAATAATGTGTCAAGCATTTGTGGGTAGTGTAGTCATGTAGTCCTTGTCCAAATAGAGTTATGGGAGCTTACGAAACTCCATTATGCCACTCGGTTTGGATTTTAATCCCCTGGACCAAATTGGCCAGATGTCTTTGAATGACTTGAAGAGGTGAGTTGAAACTCGCGATAAAACTCAAACCGAGACTCAGATGGGTGAATCGTCAGTTGCATTAGATCTATAGCATCGAGTTTCAAATAGGGGGGGGGGCTCCACTATCACTATTCCCACTGGAAAATATTTCTAGAGTATCTCTGGCACTAGGTTTTTTCTCAGTGCTTATTACATATGTTTAGGAAAGGCATGTCAAGGCAAGGCAAGTGAAGGCAAGGCATGGAAAGTGATAATGAAAGTGAAGGAAATGCATGGCATGGAAATGGATAAGGCAAGGCATGGCAAGTGATAAGGAAAGTGAAGGAAAGGCATGGCATGGAAAGTGATAAGGCAAGGCAAGTGAAGGCAAGGCATGGAAAGGAAAGTGAATGAAAGGAAAGGCATGGAAAGTGAATGACAAGGCATGTAAAGGAAAGGCAAGGAAATACAAGTAAAGGAAAGTGAAGGAAATTCATGGAAAGTGAAGGAAATTCATGGCAAGGAAAGTGAATGCAAGGAAAGTCATGGAAAGTGAAGGCAAGGAAAGGAAAGGAAAGTTAAGGCAATGCAAGGCAAGTAAAGGAAAGGAAATTGAAGGCAAGACATGGAAGGTGAATGCAAGGTATGGAAAGGCCAGTGAAGGCAAGGCAAGGAAAGTGAATGCAAGGCATGGAAAGTGAAGGTAAGTCATGGAAAGGAAAGTGAAGGAAAGGAAAGGCATGGAAAGTGAAGGCAATTCAAGGCAAGGAAAGAAAAGGAAGGTGAAGGTAAGGCATGACAAGTGAAGGCAAGGTATAGCATGGAAAGTGAAGGTAAGGCAAGGTAAGTGAAGGAAAAGAAACGCAAGGAAAGTGAAGGAAAGGAAAGGAAAGTGAATTCAAGGAATGACAAGTGATAAGGAAAGTGAAGGAAAGGCATGGCATGGAAAAAGATAAGGCAAGGAAAGGAAAGTGAATGGAAAGTGATAAGGCAAGGAAAGTGAATGGAAAGGAAAGTGAAGGAAATGCATGGAATTATATGGAATGGCATGGCATGGAATGGAAAAATAAAGGCAAGTGGAGGAAAGGAAGGTGAAGGCAAGGCAAGGAAATTTAAGGAAATGAAAGTGAAGGCAAGGCTAGGCAAGTAAATGCAAGGCATGAATTGAAAGGAAAGTGAAGGCAAGGCTATGCAAGTAAATGCAAGGCATGAATTGAAAGGAAAGTGAAGGCAAGGCATGGCATGCTATGGAATGACATGGCATGGCATGGAAAAGGAAATACAAGTGAAATAAAGGCATGAAATGTGATCTAGGTGGATATCGGTGGCCACCCACCTTTTCCAACTGGCTCAAAATAGCTTTCTAGCAATTTTGGCAATTTACTATTTTTAGCGGGTTTTAACTTCCGGGGCCATTTTGAGGGCCTAAATGAAGGTTTTTTGAGATCAAGATTCTCAATGATAACCAAAGACATATTAAGCCCCCAAAATGAATCTCCTCGATGATACCTTTCCAATGAGCTATCATACGCCTAAAATGGAGATCGTATGCAAAAGTTACGACCTTGGGAAGTTGATGTACTAACTTACCCAAACGGGAACCACATGAATTTTGGCGCTTCATCTCCTAGGGTTAGGTTTTTGTATGTATAATAATTTTGGCATTCTCGTTTATTGTAAAAAGGCCTTCAGAGCCTCATTTTAATCATCTTCTTGCGAATGCGAGTAGCCGTCACATCTATTCTCAGAGGTAAGCTGTCACCATTCTAGTGAGTCTTTCACTCTGTATTTTTACAGTCTCTGTACATTTCTTTCATTAATAGAAATCATGTATTATTGTATATTTGTGTTTATGGTTGCATCTTTGATACATTTATGTTATATTATTGAATATCTTTGATATCTCTATGAATTTCTTTATTATATCTTCGATCTCATTTCGTGCCGAAAATAATCTGAATCAGTGGTATCAAAGCAGGCTGCTCTTGATCGTTTTTTCCAGTGCATGTTCCCGACGAGGTCTGAGTATAGAAATTTGGGTCTCGATCTTGTCTCTCTTGAAGATAATCGCTCTCACACACCCAAGAAACCTTCAATGGTGGAAGAAAATAAAAATGACGGAGCAGACGATCCTATCAATCTATTGCTTGAGCAAGCTCTCACGCGACAGAGGGACAAAATGATGGAGAATTTTGCCCACATCCTTAAATGCCTACCGATAGCATCAGGCGCATCTTCATCAAGTGACCACTTTAGAGGCACCTTGCCTTTCAAGATACAAGTTAATTTTGATATTCCTGTATTTGAAGGACAGATAGATGCAGAAGCCCTAGAAAAATGGTTAACTTTGCTAGAAGCTTATTTCTTTGTTCACAAATTTTCCGACAAAGAAAAGATCACCTTCGCGCTCCTTAAAGCTCTCCCTCATGTTAAACATTGGTGGGAAACTTACTGGGAGAAAAGTTCCACAAAGGAGTCTGGAATATATGGGGTCGATCCCAGGGATTTTTTTGTGGATGTGGTAAAAGAACAGTATTACCCTGTTGGCAACTATGAGGACCACTACATGAGATGGACCACACTGCGGCAAGAGAAGGGCCAAGCAGTTTTGGAGTTCACCAATACCTTCCATACCTTGTGCACCAAGCTGGGTATCAAAGACTCTGAGTGACATTTGGTTATGAAATACCGTGGGGATATACACAGATACATCCAGATTGAAATGGATTTTCTGGACATCTCTTCACTCGGTGTTGCTTATAGATATGTTGTTAAAATTGAGCAGAAATTTAAGCACCAGAACAAATAGGAATTCGGGTCTGCAAATCCGCAACAACCAAAGTATGACAAAGATGGCCCTAACAAACAATCTCTCGAAAACCAGTCCAAGACACAGGAAAAGAAGGGTCACGGGAAGACAAAGAAGGACACCGGGAAATGGTGTGATTTCCACAAAATCCCCTGGCACAACACCGATGAATGTTGCTCAAAACAATCATTGGTGGTCGAGATCAAAGACAAGGAGCCGAACCCTGATTCAGAATCTGATTCTGAAAATACCGGTAAAGGACAGATCATTGACGCAGACCCCACTGCTATTGTTGCGACCACATCAATTCAACCAGAAGAACCGACAGATCCTGAAGAGGGGGAATGCCTTTTTCATTCACATATGTGGGTGAAGGGGACCCCACTGCAATTTATTGTTGATAGCGGAAGCCATAAGAACCTCATCTCAACAGAGGTTGTCAAATAGTTGGGATTGTCGACAACACCACACCCGCAACCATACAACATCGAGTGGCTTCGACAAGGATGAGATCTTCGTGTCAGCCAACAGTGTCGATTATCATACAACATCCAACCCTTCAAGGATGAGTTATTATGTGATGTTGCCCCACTAGATGTTTTTGATGTTCTCTTGGGCCAACCATATATGTGAAGATGCCATGTTGTTTATGAGTCTCAACCCCGTAGTGTCATTGTTACTTTGGGGGGTCATCTCTATAGAATAATAGAGGTAGTTCTGACTATTTTTCCACCTAAAAAGTGTCGCAAGGTAGTATCTCATGCTGCAAACTTCAGCTTCTTCACAATCTGTTCAAAAGGAGAACAAAAGGACACTGCAACCACTACAGCCTTGCCCCAAGCACCTTCTATCCAACAAAAGCAGGTCGACATGGTTGCAGCAAAGTGCAAATATTCCTTCTGCACACCATCCTCTCATGTATCTCAACTTTTTGAATAGCCTCAACCTCAACAGGTTCGTGGTAGACTTCCACAAACTGAGCAGCACGACGTCTCCAGCAAGATAAGCAGCTCACCAAGATGGAGATTCAAAAAACACTTTTCCTTCTCCCCTGGGAACTCAACGCAATGGAGACCATTGCTTCCTAAGGAGGGAGGATTGATCCAGGTGGATATCGATGGCCACCCACCTTTTCCAACTGGCTCAAAACAGCTTTCTGGCAATTTTGGCAATTTACTATTTTTAGCAAGTTTTAACTTTCGGGGCCATTTTGAGGTCCTAAATGAAGGTTTTTCGGGATCAAGGTTCTCAATGATAGTTTAAGGCATGATTGAGCCCCCAAAATGAATCTCCTGAATGATACCTTTCCAACGAGCTATCATATGCCTAAAACGGAGATCGTATGCAAAAGTTACGACCACGGGAAGTTGATGTACTAACTTACCCAAACGGGAACCACATGACTTTTGGCACTTCATCTCCTAGGGTTAGGTTTTTGGATGTATAATACTTTTGGCATTCTCGTTTATTTTAAAAAGGCCTTCAGAGCCTCATTGTAATCATCTTCTTGCGAATGTGAGTAGCTATCACATCTCTTCTCAGAGATAAGTTGCCACCATTCTAGCGAGTCTTTCACTCTGTATTTTTACAGTCTCTGTACATTTATTTCATTAATAGAAATCATGTATTACTGTATATCTGTGTTTATGGTTTCATCTCTGATACATTTCTATTATATTATTGAATATATGCGATATCTCTGTGCATTTCTTTATTATATCTCTGATCTCATTTCGTGTCGAAAATAATCCGGATCAGAATGGCATGGAAAGTGAAGGGACGGCATGGCATGGAAAGTGAATGAAAGGAAAGGAAAGACAAGGCATGGAAAAGAAAGTCATGGCATGGGTATGTTTAAGGTAGGGTATATTTTAAAAACATTACAAATGTTTTAAGAACAATCAAAATGAAGACAAAGTTATTTTTTTTAGATACCTAGATGGTCATTCAAGTAGACCATCGGGATCACTTCTAATATTGATGGTTTCCATTAAATTCTCGTGCTCATAGTAAGTCAAGAAGTATTGTATCTTTGATGATTTCTGATCTAGGTGGATATTGTTGGCCACCTAGTTGTTCCAACTGGCTCCTCTCGACAGTTTTTAGTTCAGAATGTTTCTCTATAATGATTACATTTCTTTGTAATTATGGGTTCTACACTTCTGAGATTATCTTGAATCCCTACACAGCATCTAGGTGGATATTGGTGGCCTCCCACTATTCCAACTGGCTTATTTGGGAATTTTTCATGTCAGTACATCTTTTTGTACTTTCAGGGTCGTTTTGGGGCCCTAAACAGTGTTTTTTTCGCTTTCCACGGTCAAACTATAGAGGGCATCTAATTTTTATGGAATAATGTATATTTATTGAAAATACCTTTCCAACAGGCTATCACACACCTAAAATTAAGGTCGTATTCAAAATTTACGACCCCAGGAAGTTGTGGTACCAACTTACCCATCAGAGCCCACATAACTTTTGGCGTTCCATCCCCTAGGAATAGGTTTTTGGATGTCTAGGGTTTTGGAATTCACGAGTAACTCTAAAAAGGCATCTCAATCCTCATTGTAATCATTATGCTCTGATGGATGCGTGTAGCATCTACATCTCTTCTCAGAGATAGCTACCACCATTCGAGAAATTTGTTCTGAGTTCTGGAATTTTACAATTTCAACCTATTTTATTTATTCAATAGAAGTTATTGTTCACTAGATATTTGTTTTGTTTTGCCATATCTTTGTGTTATTTTATTTATTCTGTTATTCATTTTATTTTGCTCATGAATTTAGATTAGTGGTATCAGAGAAGTTTTCTCTTCATTTATGTTTCTTCTTGCATGTCCCCGCCAAGATCTGGGTACAAGAAATTGGGACTGAAACCAGTCAATACTTTGCAAGATAGGTTGCACCAAGGCCGACAACAACTCATGGGGGAAGAGAATAAATATGATGGAGCAGGAGATCCTTTTAAATTTTTGCTCGAGGAATCCCTTGCGCGACAAAGGAACGAAATGATGGACAACTTTGCACAGATCCTTCGGCGGCTTCCCACAGGAGACGCATCTTCATCAAGCAGCCATGCAACCCCCTTCAAGGTACAAGTAAATTATGATATTCCATTATTTGAAGGACTGATAGATGCAGATGTTTTAGATAAATGGTTGAATCTGATCGAAGGGTATTTTTTGGTCCACAATTTTTTCGATAGGGAAAAGATTACTTATGCACTCCTCAAGCCTGTCCCTCATGTTAAGGACCGGTGGGATACTTACTCTGAGAAAAGGTCCATCGAGAAATATGAAATATTTTTTTTCGCACCCATATAATATTTCTTAGGGGTGTCATTAAAGAACAATACTACCTTATTGTACTGGTGCAGAAGAAAGATGAGACCTGACGACTCTTGATAACAGAACATTAAACAAAATCACAATCAGGAACCAGTACCCAATTCCTTGAATTGATGAACTTCTTGACCAACTCAAGGGGGGGATGTTCTTCAAGAAGATTGACCTAAATTTTGGCTACCACTAGGTTCCCATCAAACCAATTGATGTATGGAAGACAACTTTAAAATCTAAATAAGGTCTCTTTGAATGGCTAGTCATGCCCTTAGGCATAACAAATGCACCAAAAAAATTCATGAGGTTGATGGATGATGTATTGATACCCTTCAACTATTTTGTGGTGGTATATCTGGATTACATCCTCATCTTCAAAAGAACTCGGGAGGAGCACATGCAACATATTCAACAGGTTTTGAGCACTATGCGGCAGCACAAGTTATATGCCAACTTGGAAAAATGCTCCTTTGGCATGAACAGGGTCCAATACTTGGGCTACTTTTTTTATGAGAATGGGGTACATGTGGATCCAGCTAAGATCCAATTCATCTGTGACTGGCCACCGCTGTCCACACTAATCGATCTTCATAGCTTCTTGGGACTTGCAACTTCTACCGATGGTTCATTTTTGGATTCTCCCATATTGCATGGGCCCTCATCCAAGTGACCAAGGGAGGTGGAAAGGAAACGTTCACATGGGGGAAGGCACAAAAACGAGCATTTGGTGATCTGAAGCATCGCTTGTGCTCAGCTCCAGTACTCTCCTTACCCTATCTACAACAACCATTCAAGATTGAGACTGATACATTCGACTATGATGTAGGCGTAGTTCTCACTCAGCACGATCATCCAGTAGCGTACCATAGTGAGACACTCTCAGATACCATCCGGAAATACCCTGCCTATGAAAAGGAAATGAATTCCATTGTACAAGCCTGTCGTCAATGGAAACATTACATTCTGGGAAAAGAGACAATCATACACACTGATCACAAGCCTTTGTTATTCATACTGACACAAGGGAAGTTGTAGAAATACCCCCATCAAAAGTGGTCCACATACCTGTAGCATTTCCATCTCAACATCAAGTATAAGACAAGGAGAAAAAGTCATGGCATTGACTACCTCAATCGACCTCCCGTGGCTACTCACCACCGTGCTCCATTCCTATGGGCATGAGGAATCTGAGTGGCCCCAACTTTATCAATGAGATCCCAACTTTTCCACCACCTATCAACTCTTGGGTATAGGCACAAATTTCATTGATTTTCACATTTAGGATGGATTGTTAAGCCATTTGGGAAACCTTTGTGTTCCTGCAAGAGAGCATGCAAAGATTATTTTGGAGGCTCACCACAATTGGATGGTAGGACATTTTGGCATGGAGAAAACTGTGGTCATTCTATAGAAACATTTTTGTTGTCCAAACTTCGACAGGACATCAACAAGTATATCAGATCTTGCACTGCTTGTTACATTACCAGGCCAACCATCAAGAAGAAAGGATTATACACCCCTCTTCCTACTCCTAATATGCCTTTGGAATCCATATTGATGGATTACATGTATTGCCTTCCATCCGCCAAGCAAGAAAATGATTGTGTGTTTGTGTTGATTGATCAGTTTTTGAAGATGGACATTCTCACAGATTACAAGAAGAGCATCACAATGGCATATATTGCCAAGATCTTCTTTGAACGAGTGTGGGTCCATTTTGGGATACCACAGACCATCATCTTCAATCAAGACAGCAGGTTCCTTATCACATTTTGGTCGAGTCTCTGGTTACTGTTGGACACCAAGATCACTAAATCCACTGCCTTCCACCCTCAAACTGATGACCAAACAAAGGTCGTCAATTAGATGATTATGCACATCCTGCACATATATAACTCTAAGCATCCGCGTACATGGGATGAGAATATTCCCTGTGTTCAGCATAACTACAACAAGTCTCTCCATAGCTCCACTGACCATAGCCCATTTCAGATGGGGTTAAAATTCTAACCCTTGGGTCTCATTGATGTTTCACTACCTCTGAAAACCATTCAAACAAAATCTTCCCATGTTCAATCTGAGGCCGAAAAAGCCACCAGATTCATTGAGCAAATTCATCACATCCACCAACAGGTCTATGATATTTTGTAGAAATCCAATGCTAAGTACAAGTAGTTCCATGATCAACATCGGGTACCGCACAAGTTTCAGGTGGAAGAAAAGGTATGGTTACATTTTCAGAAAGAACGCCTTACATGGCCCCATTGGAATCTCCATCCACTTCCCTATGGAACTTACACTATCACCAAGGTTGTGGATGAAAATTATTTTGAGCTCAACACTCCTTGCTTCCTTGGCTTGCACCCAGTGTTCAATGTGGACCTCCTCCATCCATATTTTCCACCATTATTGGACACCTTGGAGATCGCAGAACAATGGAAACCAAGATATCTCAACCCTGACTGCATGGAACATGCATCCAGTGATCATATAGTGCACACACAGGTCAAGGTCACTCGCCAGTAGAGAATCCAAATTTATTGGGTTGTCAAGGCAGGGCAAATCCTACACCAAGGAAAGTGTCTAACCTAGGGCCAAATTCAACAGAAATTTCCTCACCTGATGGGGGAAGTCAATGCAATGGGGACCATTTCTTCCTAAGGGGGGAGGACTGATCTGTAAATTCTAACCTTGTACAATGTCTATTGTAAACAGATATTCAGAAAAGAATAGAAAAGATACAATGGAAAATGAAAAGATTACACAGAGATTTTTCCCCTGGAAACCCAAACCGGGAAAACCAGCATATATTATATTCATACATTGTGTTACATTGTTTACAATACAATATACATATAGGAGCTAGGGGAATACAAAACCCTAACCCAATGACCTGGATTAGTCCAAAACCCTAATTCCTTAACCAGAAATAGAAAACCATCGGCAAAAAACCATGTGTCGAAAAACCACCTAAATATCATGTGGTCCCGAAAATATATCGTCCCGGTGAGAAAAAAAAATTTTGGGGGTGTTGCCCCCCTGCACCCCCCTACGCGCCCGACGCAGACACTCATACACTACTACTCATACAAAGAATATAACACATACCCAACATTCTCCCACTTGTTGTTTTCTTTGCACACAGGGGGTTACAGGGTTACATAGTCAACAATCCAGGGCAGCAATGCCCATGGATCCTCTACACCAAGAAAACTTCTCAGTGCTCACAGATTTTGTTAATGAATATGAAACATTATTCAAAGTGTCCACCTTCATCAGTGATACTTTCTTTTCTTCAATCATGTCTCTCACAAAGTGATATTGAACATCAATGTGCTTTGTCTTTGAATGATAAGCAGGGTTCTTCGCCAAGAAAATTGCACTTTGACTGT
>ML781873.1:514112-537667 GCA_009831015.1 Picea engelmannii | reverse complement strand
AAAAAAAAAATTTGGGGGCGCTGCCCCCGAACCCTTGCGCGCCCGGTGCAGACGCTCAAACACTACTACTCATGCAAAGAATATAACACATACCCAACATGATCTAGGTGGATATTGGTGACCACCCATTTATTCCAACTGGCTCCTCTTGACAATTTTTAGGTCAACACATTTCTCTATAATGATGACATTTCTTTGTAATTGTGGGTTCTTCACTTCCAGGGCTATCCTGAATCCCTACACATCATCCAAGTGGATATTGGTGGCCGCCCACCTATTCCAACTGGATTATTTTGGAATTTTTCATGTTAGTAGATCTTTTTGTACTTTCAGGGTCGTTTTGGGGCCCTAAACAATGTTTTTTTGGATTGCCACAGTTAAAATGTAGACAGAGTTAGATTTTTATGGAATAATTTGTATTTCTCAAAAAAACCTTTCCAATGGCCTGTCACACGCCTAAAATGGAGGTCGTATACAAAATTTACGACCCTGGGAAGTTGAGGTACCAAATTACCCATCGAGGCCCACATAAATTTTGGCATTTCATCCCCTGTGGTTAGGTTTTTGGATATCTAGGGTTTTGGAATTCATGAGTAATGTTAAAAAGGCCTTTGAAGCCTCATTGTAATCATTCTTCTCTGACGGATGTGCGTAGCAGCCACATCTCTTCTCATAGATAGTTACCAACATTCGAGCAAGTTATTCTCAGTTCTACAATTTTACAATTTCAACCTATTTTATTTATTCAATAGAAGTTATTTTTCATTGGATATCTGTTGTTTTTTTTTATCCATGTCTTTGTGTTATTGTATCCAGTTTTTTATTCATTTCGTTCCTCTCATAAATCTGGATCAAGTTCTTACTTGACATTGTTTGTACTCGGAGGTTTGTAACAGTAACCAAGTTTGTAAAGTGGTATACAACTTGACTTGGTTTATAATCTTGAAATACATAACCACATTTATTTCATGTTCTTTCATCTTGTGTCAAATATTCTACTTTAATAACCATCGACCATGTCATAAATTCAATTATTTCGGAGTCTGTTATTGATCGCATGAGTGTCTTCTTTCCCTCTAAGCTTCATTCCAACCAATAATTAGTGACGCATTCATTATCTCTTTGGTAAACCACTGCGTATATGTGCCTTGAAAAAAATGGAGTGCCAAAATGTGAGTCCACTAAATGATCAAAGAAAAACACATTCATTCTAGTTATTCAAAATTTAATAGAAGGATTCAACGAACCTGGCAGTACAAGATATGAGACATGATCACAATCTATTAAAATACTTAATTGGTCCTCCTCCAATTGGTATATTTCCATAGTTATGCATTGACCAATGGGGAGTGATACACAATCCCATCTATCAACCCAGTATGTTGATTCACAATCATCCCATTCATTACTACTACATGGACCACATAAGCAAGAGAGTTTTCTTGTCCATATTTCAACTATTGCATTGTCTAATTTCTAACTGAATGGAATCCACGAGTGCCCTGGATTGTTTTTCATTCATACCACTGTGATCGATCTACATAAACCACCTCCCAAAAATATCTATATACATGTCATTTCTTGTGTGATTGGTCTTCATGGGTTCATGTTCCCTCTCCCATTACTAAAGAACACCATTCAACAATGGATTTTGCATCTCGAATGAGGGAAATAGTAGTGAAATTCATGTATTGTCTGTGTAATGCTCTTTTTATGCATGCACCTACTCCATCATGCGCCCCTTTCCTGTTCTCGGACTCAAAATAGTTCCAAATGTGTGGTACCATTATTTTTTTGTGCAACATACACAACCATTGAAATACACAATCATTTTTTAACTGACCTGTGCAACCATCTGACCAAAACCAATTTTGATCCATATGTATGTTCTTCTCCTTAATGTGATTATATAAAAACTTAAAACAATGTTGTACATAGGCTAAGTCATGGGACCTATCATCACTTATGTAGAAGTGATATTCTTTCAATATAAATTTGTTTTGTTCATTACTATCTGGTCCATGTCTGAATGTGATATGTACCATTATGTTGACCTACTCTGAGTGATAATATTTTCTTTGAATCTCATATTTTGGTTGAAGGGTGTAGTTCTCAGCAAAATCAAGCACTGATAACACAGTACCAATAGGAAATGTATCTTTGTATATTCTAAAATGCTTGTCCTGCCATCGAGCCACATAGACATGTTTAACATAATGTCGTGTATTTTCGACGAACTCCTTCATTAAGTCACAAAATCGTACTTGGAAGTAACCAATTGTATATTTTTTGTTTCTTGTCCTCCATCAATATCATATGTCACATATTTAAAGATTTGCAAGGAAACCTACTTCCTCCCCAATTCATACTCATCTCTTACATGGATGCACTTTCTTAGTAATTTCATTCCACCGCACCTGGGGTATGTCCCATCTAAGCATTCATTTTGATAAAATGTAAAACCATCAAGGATTGTATACAATATGTTGTGAATAAAGTCTCTATATGACGATGGTGGCAATATAACTGGGAATTAGTGCAAAAGGGTGTTGTTTAAAACACGAAAAATATGTGTGTGTGTGTGTTTCATAATAATAACCATACTCAACGTGATATCTACAATAACACGTGTTACGAATTGTGTTTATTCGAACATACCAAGGCTTGCATTTATGGAAAGATCTTTGGCCTAATTTAAGTGCACTATGTATTGTTCTAAATCTCTCATACAATTTTGTCTGTGTAATGTGAAGATAGTGTTTAATATGGGGTTCACGTTCCCTATATCCCATTCTCAATTTTATTACATCTTTTTGGTTGGAAGAGGACCTTGCGTTATCATGCCAGAAATCTTGAACTAGTCCCTTAACCACTCCAATTAACTTCGTGTCAAAATGAGGTATCCTTCTAGTGAAGGCCCAAAAATCTATTGGGGCACCTGTTTCGAGGATATCTCTTCTATGAGAATACTTTCTAAGTGTTTTAACATTGCATTTCAATAGGTGAGAGGTTTTTTGTAGAAAACGATGTTTTCTTGTAATCTTGCTAACAATTGAATGGGACAAGACATGTCGGGTTGCATTGTGGACTTTAGAACGATACTTCTTACCAATTATTTGAAAATAATCTACAAGGTTTTGTACTATATGATGACTTGTTTATACACTTTTGACTGTTTTAACACCTAAAATTTTCCTAACAACAATCAAAATTATATATTTTAACAAAGATAAAAATAATTGGCATTTAGCAGCATCAAATTTTAGCTCAAAATATTCTTGAATGATTTTATAAGAGTAATAATGAATATTATGGTTGGGTAACTTACCTTCAAGTGATTTTAGACCACTTTCATCAACCTGAATGTGTTTAGGAGTTATTCTTCACATAGTGCTCAATCTAGGTAGGGATGATGAACCCCTATTTTGGGATTGTCACATTTGATTGTCCAACAAGAGATTGCACCATGGGACCTTCTTCACCGCAATGTTGTACAAAAGTTGCTTCTCTAATTTTATCCATTGTATAATCAACTCCAAGCAAATCCTCCATCATATGTTCATCCACAAAAAGTTGTCTTGATGAGATATTGTTTGGATTTCTCTCTATTGAACTCTTGCGCTTTGCTTCTGGTGATGGAGGAGGAACATTAGCGGCATCTATTGCACTAGAAATTGTATTTCCCTCGTGTGAAAACCTGCGCTTTGACATACGTAAATTTTATTTTTATATTTCTTCTTCTACCTTTTTGATCGGTTTGTTTTTTCTCAAGGACTTTATTTCTCGAATCAGGTAGTTCCCCATGTTTAAAGATAAGAATTGGCTTCCAAACACCCACCACAAATTTGTCTTTATATTATGTAATAAGTAACAACCAAGTGAATAAATTTGTTTTTGTATTACAAAAGAAGACACATCTAATAATTCCAATTCCAATTCCAATTCCAATTGCACTTGGACAAATTTTTCTTCCAATTCCAAGAAGACACAAGAAGATACAAACAACAATTCCAATTGCACTTGGAAAAATTTGTATTCCAATTCCAAGAAGATACAAACAACAATTCCAATCGTACTTCCACAAATTTGTCTTCCAATTCCAAGAAGACACAAGAAGATTCAAACAACAATTCCAATTGCACTTGGACAAATTTTTCTTCCAATTCCAAGACTACACAATTACATACAAAGAACAATTCCAATTGCACTTGACAAAGTTGTCTTCCAAATTTTCCTACAATGGTCTGAAAATAGCACAAAAGTGTTTATGAATCTAACAAGAACACTAAAAAAAGTAAAACTTGTATGTGTAGGATGCTTTTGTTTGAAGTTGTCGTGTTTTTTATCGAACATGAGATAGATGAGGTGGGGTGTGCTTGGCACCAAAAAATGCCCAGCAGGAACGTGGATGTGTTCCTAGAACACATGCACACTAAAGTGTGTGTGTGTTCCTGCTAAGTATAAATGACCAACTCAGTCAAGTCACAAGAGCACGTGTGTGTTCTTAATGCAATGGATATAGCATTTAATGTCCACAAAACTTTTTTATGAATAAAATTGTATAGGGTTATGAATACAACTAAGGCCTAAGGTGTTAGGATTGAAAGTGTTTTCAAGGATAAAGCAATCGTTAGAGCACCAAGATGTGGGTGATGTGGGTTCAAGGGTTATACACAAGATATATGCATAGTGCACTCAGGGCTTGAGTTAAGTTGGGGTTAAAGATTGAGTATAAGTTATGCCTATGCTTAGATGGAGCTAGGGCGGTCTATTTTGTTGTCTACATCAAGCTCTAGGTCAACGTCTAAATCTATATATAGCTCTTATGTGGTGGTGTAGGTCATGGTCTACGTCAATCTCTGGGTCTGATGACAAGATATTTGGAGGAATGGAACCTATTGAAATGGAGATTATGACCATTTGGAGGCTTCCAGATTATAATATTGTAGTGCAACCAAATTTAAAGGACCGTTTGGAGGCAAAGAGATAGTGGTATTGCAATGAATCATTGGAAGGCCTAGACTAAGGAGACAGAGGGAGGGGGATATAGTGAGAGTGAGACTAACAATGAGAGAGAGAAAGCAGTGGTAGATGTAGGAGAGAAAGAGAGGAGAGATAAAGAGAGGGAGGACAAGAGATATAGGAAGGAGGGGGTAGAGAGATAATGTGTGAGTGTGAGAAGGGGGGAAGAGAAATAAAGAGAGGGGGGCTGGAAAAGGAGTGTTTCGTGTGCGAGAGGGAGACAAAATAGAGCGGGTAGAGAGAGAGTGAGAGGAAGGGAGAGAGAGAAAGTGAGGAGGGGTAGATGTATGAGAGAGAGAGAGAGCGGAGAGATAGTGAGAGGGAGGGGGAGAGAGAGAGGGATGGAGGAGAGGGTGGAGAGAGAGTGAGATTGATTGTGAGAGGAAGGGGGGAAATAAAGGGAAGGGAGGGTATATATATATAAAGACAGAAATGGGGGGAGGGTAGAGGAGGGAGAAATGTTGGAGTTACTTAACACACACCTAGGATTTCTTTTTCCTAAGGTTTTTCCTTGTTTATTAGTCATTATTAGTCATTATCCAGTCTCCTATATTTTAGGAAGAATATTCCTCTAGGGAGAATATTCTCCTCAGTTTTCACTTCAGTTTGACTAGTTGAGTGGAGTCTAGATATTGCATTGGTTTTGTCACCATGAAACATTGGGGTCACGACCAGCTAATGCGCATTAGCCTTGGTATCATCACTAGATTTGCGCATTAGCCTTGGTATCATCGCCAGATTTGCACATTACCCATGATTCCCTTATCTCCTCCTCACTTCACTTTGTTTCAGTCAGTTAACTAAAGACTGGTAGACTAGTAAACTCAGCTAGGTGGTAGTTCACTCTCGTAACTGCCTGAGAGACTAGAATAGGTGGAAATTCACTCCCATGACCGTTGGTGTGTGTCCATATCACTCTAGAACACCACTATTCCACATTTTCCTCACCTCCAGTGCGCATTGGTTGAGTTATACTGAGTATATCATGTGTAAATTATTCATTATTTATTAACGGTTAATGAGAATTCTTCCATTTTTTCTCTATTTCTTCTTCTTTCTCAATTTCTCTCTGCAAATGTGTGTGGTATTTTCTAGCTAGATCTATTTTTTGTAGGTTCAACACATTTACATAGTATCATATATGATGGATTTCTAGGAAAAATACACATCAGAATATTTTTGCAGGTACGGAAGATTGAAGATAGCGGAAATATGGAATTCCCAAAAGAATTCATTCTTACACCTTACAATTAATTTGCATGGAAGGAGAGAATAATCATACATATCTGAACCAAAGGATTTTATAGGTTAACCTTGAATACATACATAGATCCAACATCAGCCATAGAAAAATACAAGTATCTAAATCGAATGGATGAAGCATTCGAAACAATTTGCAGTCTCATCTCTCCTGATCTCCTTTTTCACATATCTTTATGTAAAACCCCCAATGAATCCTAGACCACCTTGTAAGGGATACTTGGAAAACAAGATGATATAAGGGGACACATGATTGAGGTGGAATTTCTCACATTGGATCCAAATAGCTTCGACAATCTCCAAGATTTATTTACAAAATTCAAGGATTTACTGTCGCAACTCAAAGCTTGCGGGGTTGATAAATCTAAGGGGGAGAAAAAAATGGTCCTCACCATTCTCTCCAAACTTGGTCCTAAATTCTATGTGTTCGTATCCACATTCCATTCAGTCAAATTCACCTCTAGAGCCACCTGAAATATGCCTTCTCTTGAGGAATTTATAGAATCCCTGACACAAGAGCAAACCAAGCTCATCAACATGGGAAAAATCAAAGGCCCAAAGATGCATGCAATTACTGTGAAATATGGAAGCCACCAATATCATAAATATAAATCAAAATACAAAAGTAAATCTCATGCAAATCCGAAGAAGGAAGGGTACTCAAAACCCTTCACCAATTCCTCTGGATCCAAAGGGGGAAAGGGAAGAAAAGGGGAGAAATGCACATATTGTCACAAAGGATTCCATCCATAATATACATGCATGCAAAAACAAATAGATCTAATGAATCAAATACTTCAGAAAAACAACCTTGTAAATATCATCCCAGAGGGTGCCAAGAAGAAGAAGCCAGAAGATCAGAATCCCAAGAAAGGCAATTTTAGCCATGCATTGATTTCCATCAAATCCTCTCCTTATGCTTGGATCGTATATTCAGGAGAATCACATCACATGGCTACCAAAAACGAAGTATATTCTTCATTGGATGGATGCAAAGGTCCTCTTATTCTGATGAGGGAAAACTCTCCAGTCGAGGTCACCAACAAAGGAAGGATTAAACTCACCAACGGAAGCTTCGAGAATGTGTTGCACGTTCCCAAAACTTTCGTCAATCTTCTCTCCATGTATCAGATGATGAATTATGGCACCAGAAAGAAATTCATATTCACACCAATTGCAGTGTACATCTATGACATGCAAACCAATTCCAGGGTTGCTACCGGTAAGGTAAATCATCAATCTAGATTGTAATACATTTTCTGAATTTATTAAACCAGATTTTGTTTTACTGCTTACCCATGTTGATGAAAGTAGTAGGATATGGAACGAAAGGTTCAGGAATTTGAATTTCATATATATGCAACAACGTATCAAACAAATATTGGTTGATGGTCTACCAGACATCCATTTCTCCAAAGGAATTTGTGAGGGATGTGTTCTTGGAAAACACCCTCAAGAGAAATTTGACAAAGGAAATATTCAGAGAGCTTCCTCTCCTTTAGATCTGGTCCATAGTGACCTCATGGGTCCTTTTCCGCATACATCAATCAGTAAAGTGAGGTTTGTTCTCATTTTTTTGATGATTTCTCACGTTTCACATGGATTTGTTGTCTCAGGAAAAAATCTGAGGTCTTTCAACACCTCAAAGATTTTGAAGCCCTAGTTGAGACATAGTCAGGAAAGAAAATCAAAGTCCTCTAAACTAATAACGGGGGAGAGTATGTCAATTATGAGATCCATAATATTTGTCATGAGGCATGGATTTAGTTGCAGCACATTGTTCCATATACTCCGCAGCAAAATGGAGTTGTTGAGCGGAAAAACGGATCTCTAAAAGAGATGGAATCTTGCATGCTACATGTAAAGTCACTACCACAGAGACTATGGGATGAAGCACTTAATTGTGAAACCTACATATAAAAAATATCTCCCCATAGATCTGTCAAGGATAAGACCCCCTACAAGACTTAGAGCGGCCTCAAACTAGAAGTGACCCACTTTTTTATTTTTGGCTCATGTGCATGGGTCCAAATTCCCTCTGAAAAGAGGAAGGAACTTGATCCACAGAGAACATAGTGTATCTTTGTTGGATACCCCGACGGTGTGAAGTGATAAAGACTTATTGAACTTTCCTTGGAGGATCATCATTGAGCGAAGTGTCCAATTCGAGGAAAGTGTCTCACATGTACCTCAGCAGTCGCATGCAGATACCTTCATTCTTACACCTGTCTGAGATTATGAGAATGCACATGCCGACTCTTATTCAGATGAGAGTTATGATTCAGAGGACTTAGATGATCCAGATATGAAGTCAGTATATTCATATGTAGAGTCGGAGCATCTAGATGCAGATGCAGAGCCAGATCAGAGGCCCAAGTGGGCACAGACTAGTCTTCGGGATGCAGGGGATCTTGTTGGTGATCAAGCCGATACTAGGAGGACTCGATCTGATTTCAAGGAGCCTCCTATTTCACTCACTACTACTAAACCATTTCCCTCTAAACAAATTTTCTTAGTTCAGTCTTCAGATCCATAGTCTTATGGCGAGGTTGCTAAAAATCCCTTTTGGGAATCTTCCATGCAAGAGGAGTAGAACTCCCTCCTCGAGAACCGGACTTGGGATCTGGTTCCCCTTCCTTATGGAAGGAAACTTGTTAGATGCATATGGGTCTACAGGACCCAGAGCACAACGGATGGACAAATTAGAAGATACAAATCCAGGCTTGTTGCCAAAGGCTTTTAGCAGGTGCATGGAATTGACTATGATGATACATTCACTCCAACAGCGAAGATGGATTCCATACGTTTGGCACTTGCCATTGTGGTGGCCAAGGGATGGGAAGTCCATCATTTGGACTTGAATAATGCATTTCTTCACGGTGATCTCTCTGAGGAGATCTATATGGAGCATCCCCGGGGATTTATGCAGGATTCATCTTTGTTCTGTCAACTGAAGAAGTCTCGTTATGGCCTTAAGCAAGCTCCGAGTGCATGGTATTCCAAGATGGAATCCTACATGTTGTCATAGAACTTTGTACGTTGTAAATTAGACCCAAATGTCTACATGCTCAGGAAGGTTGATTCACTTCTACTCTTAGTTTTGTCTGTTGATGATTTGTTAATCATCAATTGCTCGACTTTAGCGATTGTTGCAGTCAAGAGGATTCTACATGACATATTTTTTATGACAAAAATGGGTCTGCTACACTTCTTACTTGGACTCAATATCAGTCAGGATGCATCAGGCATCAAAATGTCTCAAGCCAAGTATGCACGAGATCTCCTTGAGAGATTTCACATGACAGACTGCAAGTCTGCTCCGACTCCTTTCCTATCAGGCGTCAAACTTGAGGATGGAGGGGACACTCCACTGGTTGACATCACACTGTATGATAGCTAATGGGAAGCTTGTTGTATCTCACACACTCCAGACCAGACCTCTCCTATGTAGTTGGCGCATTTTCCAGGTTCATGCAGGAGTCGCATGAGCTACATTGGAAGGTTGAAAAATGTATCATTCAATACGTGCATGGCACCATCACCTTTGGGATTCATTATGCAGCTGACTCTATATTATATCTCATTGGGTTCAATGATTTTGACTGGCCTAGCGATAGCACTGATCGCAAGTCCACATCTGGTTACCCACGCAGTATTGGTTTCGGGCCTATCTGTTGGTCAAGAAAGAAGCAGGATTTTATTTCTCTTTCTTCAGCTGAGGCAGATTACAGAGGGGTAGTTAACATAACCATTCAGGATATGTAGCTATAGCATTTTCTCACTGAGTTGGGCATTCATTTTCATTGGTTGATCCTCATTTGGTGTGACAACCAGAGCACTCTGAATTTCTACATAGATCCAGTTCAGAGGCAACGAATGAAGCACATCGATATCCACATGCACTACATCCATGACTTAGTACATGAGGGGATCATTGACCTGCAGTTATGTCCTTCAGCAAAACAGACAACAGACATCTTCACCAAGAACTTCACTAAGCAGAAGTTCCATTCTCTACAAAGTCGACTTGGAGTGAAGGACACGGTTGCCTGGCAACTATCAGTTCTTATTTTTACATACATTGTACCTTGAGGGAGGTTTTTCCCATGATGTTTTCCCTCCTTCCTCACTTTATTTCAGTGTATATTTTGTATTTGGGTACCTAACATGGCCTCATTGTCAGGACCCATTCTTTATTTTCACCATAGTGATGTTCAGGGGGGGTGTTGGAGTTACTTCACACACCTAGGATTTCTTTTTCCTAAGGTTTTTCCTTTTTTATTATTCATTATTAGTCATTATCCAGTCTCCTATGTTTTAGGAAGAATATTCCTCTAGGGAGGATATTATCTTCAGTTTTCACTTCAGTTTGACTAGTTGAGTGGAGTCTAGATGTTGCATTGGTTTTTTCACCATGAAACATTGGAATCATCACCAGATAATGCACATTAGCCTTGGTATCATCACCAAACTGGAACATTACCCATGATTCCATGATATCCTCCTCACTTCACTATGTTTCAGTCATTTAATTGAATACGGGTAGACAAGTTAACTCAACTAGGTGGCAATTCACTCCCCTAACTGCCTGAGAGACTATATTAGGTGGAAGTTCACTCCTGTAACTGTTGGTGTGTGTCTAAATCACTCTATACCACCACTATGGAGCATTGGATTCACCTCCATTGCGCATTGGTTTAGTTATACAAAGTATATCATGTGTAAATTATTCATTATTCATTAACGGTTAATGAGAATTCTTCCATTCTTTCTCTCTTGCTTCTTATTTCTCAATTTCTCTCTGCAAATGTGTGTGGTATTTTCTAGCTAGATCTATTATGTGTAGGTTCAACACATTTACAAGTAAGAGGTGGTATATGTAGGAGATAAAGAGAAGAGAGATAGTGGGATGGAGGGGGAGAGATAGAGGGAGGAGGGGGGGTAGAGAGAGAATGTGTGAGTGTGAGAGGGGGCGAAGAGAAAGAAAGAGAGGGGGCTTGGACAAGGATGGGGTGGAGAGAGAGTGAGACTGATTTTGAGTGGAGAGATAATGAGTAGGAGGGGGAGAGAGAGAGGGAGGGAGGGAGGAGGGGGTGGAGAGAGAGTGATATTGATTGTGAGAGGAAGGGGGGAGATAGAGGCAAGGGGGTAGAGAGATATAAATAGCTTAATGGGGGATAGAAAGTGTGTATACAAGAATGTGGGAGGAAGAGAGAGGTAGAAAAAGAGGGGCGGTAGAGAGTGAGAATATGGGGGGTAGAGAGTGAGAGTATGGGGGGTCTATGTCAATATCTAGGTCAATGTCTAACTCTAGATATAGCTCTATGTGGTATTATAGGTCATGGTGGGAGATAGTGAGAGTGAGAGAGTCAGAGGAAGAGCGAAAAAAGAGGGGGGGTATAGAGATAAGGGGGTCTAGGTGATGGTCTAGGTCTATTTCATGGTAATGTTCATATAAGTACTCATATAAGTAAGATTCCATTGGAAGAATAACAAAAACTTAACACTCACCTTACATGTGAGGCTACATTTCTCTATTGCACATGTATCCTTTATTTTTTGTGAGATGCGTCGCCTTTAGAAGGACAAAGAGAGAGGGAGGTAGAAATAGGGACAAAGAGGAGGAGGGAGGTAGGGAGAGAGAGAGATATATGTAAAGAGAGAGTGAGAGTGATACTAAGAACAAGGAGAGAGAGAGAGTGAGACTGAGTGTGTGGGGAAGGGGGGCTAGAGAGATATAAAAAGAGAAATGGGGAGAGAGTATAGGAGAGAGAGGGAGGGGGAAATAGTGAGATTGAGACTAACAACAACGAGAGAGAGAAAGAGGTGCTAGATGTAGGAGATAAAGATAGGAGAGATAATGGGAGGGAGGGGGAGATATAGAGGGAGGAGGGGGGTAGAGAGAGAATATGTGAGTGTGCGAGGGGCGAAGAGCAATAATTTAGAGATGGGGGTTGGAAAATGAGTGTTTGAATGTGTGAGAGAAAGGGAGAGGGAGACAAAGAGAATGGGTAGAAAGAGATTGAGAGGAAGGGGGGAGACATAGTGGGGAGTGGTGGATGTATGAGAGAGCAGAGAGATAGTGTGAGGGAGGGGGGTAGAGAGAGGGAGGGAGGAAGGGGTTGAGAGAGAGTAAGAATGATTGTGAGAGGAAGGAGGGAGATAGAGGGGAATGGGGGAAGAGATATATAAAGAGATAAATTGGGGAAGAATAGAGGAGAGAGAGGGAGGGGGATATAGTGAGAGTGAGACTAACAATGAGAGAGAGAAAGCATAGGTAGATGTAGGAGAGAAAGAGAGGGGAGATAGCGAGAGGGAGGGGGAGGGATAGAGGGAGGAAGGGGGTAGAGAGAGAATGTGTGAGTGTGAGAGGGGGGATGCACAAGGAGTGTTTGAGTGTGAGAGAGAGAGGGAGAGGGAGACAAAGAGTGCGGGTAGAGAGAGAGTGAGAGGAAAGGGAGGAGGGGTAGATGTATGAGAGAGAGAGAGAGAGGAGAAATAGTGAGAGAGAGAGAGAGGGATGAGAGATAGTGAGAGAGAGGAGGAAAGAGAGAGGAAGGGAGGAGGGGGTGGAGAGAGAGTGAGACCTATTGTGAGAGGAAGGGGGGAGATAGAGCGAAGGGGGGGTAGAGATATATAAAGAGATAAATGGGGGAGGGGAGAGGACAGGGAGAAAGAGGTGGTAGATGTAGGAGAGAAATAGAGGAGAAATAGTGGGACAAAGGGGGAGAGATAGAGGGAGGAGGGGGTTAGAGAGAGAATGTGTGAGTGTGAGAGGAGGGGAAGAGAAATAAAGAGAGGGGGGATGAACAACGATGGGGTGGAGAGAGAGTGAGACTGATTGTGAGTGGAGAGATAGTGAGAGGGAAGGGGAGAGAGAGAGAAAGGGAGGGAGGAGGGGGTCGAGAGAGAGTGATATTGATTGTAAGAGGAAGGGGGGGGATAGAGGCAGGGGGTAGAGAGATATAAATATCTTAATTGGGGATAGAAAGTGTGTGTGCGATAATGTGGGAGAAAGAGAGAAGTAGACAAGGAGGGGAGGTAGAGAGTGAGTGAGAGAGAGTATGGGGGGTATATGTCATGGTCTATGTCAATATATAGGTCAACATCTAACTCTATATCTATCTCTATGTCGTGGTCTAGGTCATGGGGGGATATATTGAGAGTGAGAGAGTCAGAGGAAGAGTGGAAAAAGAGGGGGGGTATATAGATAGGGGGGTCTAGGTGATGGTGTAGGTCTATTTCATGTTCATGCTCATATAAGTACTCGTATAAGTAACCGGGAAAGGATGGAGGTAGAGGGAGGTAGACAAAGGATGCATGTAGAGAGTGAGTGTGTTAAAGTGTGGGAGGGAGAGAGAGGAAGACATAGAGGGGGGATATAAAATGTGTGTGTGAGAGTGTGGGAGGGAGACAAAGGAAGACATAGAGGGGGTATAGAAAGTGTTTGTGCGAGAGTGTGGGAGGGAGAGAGAGGAAGACGAAGAGGGGAGGTAGAGAATGAGTGTGTTAATGTGTGGGAGGGAGAGAGAGGAAGACATATAGGGGGGCAGAAAGTGTGGGGGGGAGGGAGAGAGATCAAGGCATAGTAAGGCAATAGAGAGTGTGATATGGAGAGAGAGGAAAATAAAGAGGATGGTAGAGAGAGAGGTAAATGTAGGAGAGAGGGGTAGATGTAGGAGAGATATAGGAGAGATAGTGGCATGGGGGGGAGAGATAGAGGGATGAGGGGGGAGAGAGCAAGACAAAGAGGAGAGTGCATGTGTTCTTGTAGTGTGTGCGCGCTCCTAGAGCGCGTGTGCGTTCCTAGAGAATGTGTGTTCTTATTTGAATTCATTTTTTTTTGGCGGGATTGACAAGGTGTATGTTGACTTGTTTGGATCAAACTTAGGTTTGAGATGACAAACCTAGTGGTTCGGTCTGCAAATTCATAAAAAGCTCCATTTTTGTGAATACCCCTCTATATTTTTTTCTTTGATGTTATTTTTCTATAGGCTAAGCAATTCAGTTGTTGACAAAATTATAGACATAGATCGAGTCGGCTATGCATATTTCAAATATATAATTTAAAAAAAAAATATTATCATTTACTATTTTAATCTATTTTTGTCTTCACATGTATCAAAATCCTAGAATACATACCTCTCTTATTTATGCTATAACGTTTTATCATTTTAACCATTACTCAAATGAGTTATATGCGGCACAAGATGAGACCGATACCTACGATAGAAAAAAAAATGTTTTGATCATTTTAAGACCCTTTTAGCCTACATGAACAAAAGACATGGTAATTTCAGGGACATGTTGACTTTGATATTTTTAAAAATATATTAAATTAATTTTAAAATTTTCCAAAAAATACACGGCACAAGAAAAACGGGTTCTCTAAAAGTATACAAGTTTTTGGAATGAAATTCCATTGTTAAGACACTCAACACCGACAAGAACAAAAAAATATACCTTATATTTTGTTGGAAAAATAAGATACCACTTTTAGAAAAAAAATAAAATTTGACCTATTCACAATGTCTATGATTAAAAGTTGTATATTCGAAAATCGAAGTCAATTTCATACATTTCATATTATTACACCATATTCAAATTCATTGTAAAAATACCTTGAATAATCCTTCCACGTTAAAAGATTGATGTTTTTCCAAGTTTGCATTGCCACTAACGTGTCATGAGAGACCATCATTAGCTTGCACTCACCCTTGTACCTTTCATTCAAAACTAGGTATCAAGGACTTTGGTTGGCACTTGGTTCTAAAATACAATAGTGGCCTACACAAGTGCATCCAAATAGAATATAATTTTTGGGCATCTCTTCAATCATAGATGATTATATGTACCCTTTCAAGATATAGAAAAAAATTCAATAGAAGAGTCGCATCGATTTTATAGCTACAAATTAGCCACAACAATATATTGGTAATGATAGATCTAACTAGCAGAACAAAGGATATAGCAAGGATTGAGTGGAATTATGTGGAGAACAAAATTGATATAAATATATAAATGGAATCACACAAATTTATTGTAGAGAGAATGGTAATATAATGAAACCAAAATTATATATTAATGAATGAGATATACAAACACTACAATATGCAAAGAAATACAAACTATATATAATGATGGTACCTTATCTTTGAAGAGAGATTTTTTGGCTATGCTCATTCCTAATAAGAAGAATACAAGAGGTAAAATATATCATTTAACATTAAGTATAAAGGTTCCCTAAGAGAAAAAACCATAAATATCCAAAACCGCAACCCTATGAGATAAGGTGGAAAAATGAATCTGGGCTCTAAGGAGCCAAGTTGATATGAAAACTTCCCAAGGCCATAACTTTCACATACAAACTCCATTTGGGGTGTTTCTTGGGCTATGAAAAAACTCATTCTAAGCTCTATATGTTTGGTGGGCTCAAAATTAAAGATTCTAGGGACATATCAACAAGCAAAATTTTATGGGAAATGCTCATAAAAAAATCAAAAGTTTAGGACCTACAAAAATGTAATAGAACTGCTAAGATGTAGAACCATTCCAAGTCAATAGAAGAGGTTGGTGACCATAGATGTCCACCTATATCAAGGGTAACCAACCTCAAGACAACCAATCCAAGTCAATAGAAGATATTGTTGGCCATCGATATCCACCTAGATCAAGGTTAACCAACCTCAAGATGACCAATCCAAGTAACATGCAAATAAGAGTAATTAGAAGTCTAAGGAGGAAACCAGAAAGTGGTGAGAGATACACAAAATACCTTACCACAACATTGATGAATATATTTCCAAAAAATTGTTGTTATCCAAAATAAAGGCCTCAAAATATGATTCTCCATCAGACCCTAATTTGAGTTGCATAAAGGGAAATGGATCATTGAGGTGGAATCCATTTTTACAATCACTACTGTAAAGGTGAGTTCCTCTTTCATTCATCATACGAGTACCCACTCTACATACTTTTGATAAACCCAAAGTGGTGAGATGAACTAGAAATACATGAATAAAACATGTTTATATCACCATGGATCTATCAAAATTATGCAGAGTGGATACTTGTTGGATGCGTAATTTAATTATGCATCCAACAATTTCCTATACTTGAAATTTGAGTAAACATATAAGGAGATAAGTTGAAAATGAAATTAAACAAGTAATTTTATTTTATCCCTTTGAAAATTCATCACTCCTATTTTATTATTTTAACTATTATTTTTATTATTTTACTTAGGAGGCCCAATTTAGACCTCAAAATTTATCTAATGAGGGCACCAATTTTTTCAATAATATTTATATAAATTTAGGTTATCCCCATGTGCCAATTAAAAAAAATAATGTGTGGAAGATAGCCTTTAAGTCTAAACAATGTCGCTTCAAGTGGTTGGTCATGCCTTTTGGCTTGAATATTTCCCTATCAATGTTAATGAGAATTATGGAACATATCTTGCATCCGATCACCAATTTTTTATGGTTGTATATCTAAATTAAATCCTCATATTTAGTAGAACCTCGGAAGAGAATATGAATCACATTTAATGAGATTTGAGCACCCTATGGCAACATAGTTGTATGCCAATTTGGATAAATTTTCATTCAACATGTAAAGAACTTAGTATCTTAAATACATCATCGATGAGTGTGGTGTGCATGTGGATCTAACCAAGATCCAATTCATTCACAATTGGTTGGCCCCAAACACATAAATAGAGCTCTACAATTTCTTGGGCCTCACCAACGTCTATTGTAGGTTCATGTTGGGGTTCTCTCTTATCGCTTATACCCTAAGCCAAGTGACCAAGGGTGAATCCAAAGCCAAGTTTGTTTGGGGAAAGGCACAAATGAAAGTATTCAAGGATTTGAAATGCTACCTCTACTCAACACCAATCCTCATTTTTTCAAACATACAATGACCATTCGAGATAGAGATAGATGCTTTAGATTATGACGTCAATGTAGTCCTCACTCAACATGGACATCCAGTGTCCCATCACAACAAGACACTCTCTAATGTTGTTTGCAGGTAGCCCACATATAATAAGAATATGTACTTCATTGTGAAGAAATATCAATAATAGACACATTATATTCTACAAAAGGAAACAATCATCCACATGAACCATAAGCCCTTGCAAGCATGAAAACAAGGAGAAAATTGTATAATGACTACCATTATAAATGATCCGCGTACCCTCAAGAGGTCCACTTGAACATCAAGTACAAGAAGGATATCATGAACCAAGTTGAGGACTACCTCTATTGACCTATACTTGTGCTACTAACTGGAGTGCTCAATTCGTGTAAACACAAGATTTACAAGTTGCCCCAATTGTATGAAAGTGATTATAACTTGGTTGCTACATGTCAAACATGAGATGCAATTAAACAAGTTTCAAACTTCTACCTCCAAAATAAACTTTTATGCCATTTGGGCCGTCTATGTGTTCCTTCATGCAAGTGTGAAAAAAAAAATTGGAAGAACATTACAGTTAGGTGGCACGACATTCTAGTGTGCAAAAAATAGTGGCAATATTGCAGAAGTACTTCTACTAACCACATCTCCAACATGGTGCCATCTAGTATATCAAATTGTGCATCACATGTGCAATTGTTAAACATGTCGTCAAGAAGTTGGGTCTATATGCTCCTCTACCTACTATAGATAATCCTTGGTAGTCAATATCCATGGATTATATGTCAAGCTTATATATATATATATATATATATATGCTATCATTCAATAAAAAAACATATAATTTACTATCAAAACTTGCAAATTTTGGTGAATATTATCCATATAAGAAAATTTATATATTTTAAAGTGGAAATGACCAATTGGAAAATGTATTTTTTGAAACAAATGGCTAAAAATGAGCCAATGGACAAAAATCACTAGTAAAAAATACCCGTAAGCACAATAACGACTGTGTATTTATGGTTGTTGATCAATTCCCTTAGATAGTCATTTCAACACCCTGCAAGAAGAGTAACGCGATGAAAACCATTGTTGATCTCTTATTCAATCATGTTTGGGTTCATTTTAGGCTACCACATGGATCGTTATTTTAGATAAGGACAATAGGTTCCTCGTTGATTTCTAGTTTAGCCCGTGGTCAATGATGGGCACTGAGCTTACCAAATTGACTACCTTCCACCCCAAACTAATGGACAAAGAGAGATAGTCAACACGATGATTTTACATATCCTCAGAATGTACAACTCCAAGTATACGTGTACATGGGATGAAATCCTTCATTATGTTCAACATATCTACATCAATTCTCTTTAGTCGCAACCCTTTTCAGGTGCACCTAGGGTTCCAACCACTAACCCTAATTGATGTAGCTCTACCTATTGCATCTACATATGAAAATTCATCCATGATCAAACCAAGGTGGATAAAGAAACCAAATGTGTTGATTGAATCTAGCACATATGTCACTTAGTTACTTTATTTTTCAAAAAGACAACGCCAAGTACAGCAATTATATGATCAACATCAAGTTCCACACAAGTTTTAGGTAGTTGGTGATAAGGTAAGGTTTCACTTACAAAAAGAGTGAATCACAAGCCACCATAAGAAGCTCAGATCACTCCAATATGGGATTTACAACATCACCAAGGTTGTGGTTGAGAATGCTTTTGAATTAGCTATTCCACCCTTCCTTGGCTTACACATTGTATTTAATGAGGATATTATTTAACCATAGTTTACACCTTTGTTGGATAGCTCAAAGGTGGCAAAGCACTTGGCCCATACAAAACTCAAACATGGCTATATTAAGCAAGTTATAATCAATCAAAGCATGGACAACAAGATGAAGGGAACCCACCAACAGAACATATATCTCTATTAGGTTATCAACGCATGACAAATTCTTCACTAAAGCAACGGGTTCACCTAAAATAATATTTAGCAAAAGCGTCCCCATCTAATAGAGGAAATTAATACAATGGAAACCATTGCTTTATAAAAGGGGGTGACTAATCTAAGTGAATACACATGGCCAACCACATATACCACTAACTCAAAAATGGCCCTCACCTTGCCAGTTCTACAATTGTTTTACAAGTCTTGAACTTCTAACACATTTATTGGGAACTTCCCATTGCTTTTTGACAATTGACACAACCTAGAAATCCATTATTATGAGGCCATCCAAACACATAGATCTCTTAGAATAAGATTTTTAACAATCCATAATATTCCCCAACTAGAGGTCATATGCTAAATTTGTGGCCATGGGAAGTATATGTATCAACTAGGTTCCTCGGGCTTCCAATTCCTTTTTCCACCCCATCTCATGGGGTGAGGACTTTAGATATTATGGTTTTTTTCGACTTCGTGTTTTATACTTTATGTTAAAATGAAAATGAGTGTAGTTAACACATCTCTTTTCAAAGATAATCTACCACCATTTGAACCAATGTGTATTGCTTTTCATATTGCAATGTTCTTACTATCTCATTCATTAATAGAATTTTTGTTTCACTATATTATTGTTCTCTTTGCAATATCTTTTTGTTATTCACTAATTATTTCTATCTTCATTTTGTTGTCAAAATAATCTAGATGACCACGGCCACCAGAAGGAATGGACAATAATGGTCGAGAAGAAAGAAAACAATTTTCCCCACTAGACCAGGACCTACATGACACAAAATCCCCACTAAAATCTCTTTTAGATATGTATTACTTTTGTATTTAGCTATGCTCTCAGTTTAACTATATGTACTCATGTAAAATAGGTTTTGAATGAAATTATAAAGAACAAAGAAAATTCAATGCTCGGGAATCCCCAAACCTTAGTTGTTTTGGCACCTTAACCTTTCTCTCCTAAAGACAAAGTTGATGTATCTTTCATACCTTTCTATGTCAACCTTTCCTCCATAGAAAATTCCTCTCTCTTACCTTCCATCTTTAGAGATAAAGTTATTCTTCCACCTCAACCCTTACCTAAACTACTTTCTCAAATAACATAACTCAATACATAACAAGTCATTCCAACCTTAAATATATTTTACTTCCAACATATTTAAAGTGTCAATACTTTACACCATGATGTAATTGAACAAAAGTTAACTCTAAACTGATTCAATATGATTGAGCATTTAAATCAAATCATCATATGCAAACTTTAAAATTTTATATAATACTATCATAATAAAGAAATATTATATATAAAGAAATAAAGTTTGAGTGGGCCTAGGTTTTCTCCCAAGAGATCACAAGTTCAAATCCCAAAAAGGTAGGATATGTATACCTCCTTAGATTTTACCAATCAAATTGCTGAACTTACAGTAATCTTAAAAATAAATTATTATTATTAAAAAAAGAAATACAACAAGTAAATAAAAACATTCTAAATATAATAATCAAATTGCTGACTTACAGTGACCTTAAAAATAGATTATTATTATTAAAAAAAGAAATACAACACTTAAATAAAAACACTCTAAATATAATATTTAGATAAAAATATGGTTTCAATGCACTTATAAATATCTTAATTAAATAATTAAGATATTCTGATCGTCTAACTTCACAAACGCGAACGCGAGTCCAAAATAATAGAAATCACTACAAATGTTAAACAACTGCCATCGAAAATGTTAAACAACTGCTTTGATTCACTACAAACATAGCACGCCGACATGGATCGTCTGAAATACCTTCTTCATCACTATTCTGTAAACATGGGACTCTTTTTTCTTCCTTCATTCAATCTGAATCTGGAGTTAAGGGAGATCTACAGAGAGGGCAGCTCTTCTGCTGGACATCAAGCCATTTCGTCAAACAGAATTCATGGAAAAAGTGACAGCAATTAGTGAGCAGCAGGACCTTGTCATCCATCTCAAACTCGCTGATGCAAATAGCACAGACCGCGTCGCCGTTTTTAAGCTTATCTCCCAATTCCTCTTGTATCACACCAAAAATTTCCAGCCGAAGTGCTCGGCGCTGGTCCTCCTCAACCATAAGGACAGGACTTGACAATGCACCATGGTCTGGCCACGCAACAACTTCGGCGGGTTCCTTAAAAAACCCTAGAACGTAGTAGATCGAACGCCTTACATATCCCATCAAAATGGCAGCATGCAGCACAGGTTCAGGGACTCTGATATGATACAGAGGAGCTGCCATGATCACAAATCACAAATACCTAGATTGGTTTACAGACACATAGATTGATTTATAAAGCATCCATTCACATGACTGACTATATTGTCTCGAATTCAGTACCTAGTATTTCGACCAAAACTGCTGGCTGAAAAGCTAGTGCGACCTAACTATCTGACTGGTCACGACGTGTATAGCAATCTGTGACCTACCGTGTACAGTCTAAATGCCAGAATCTGATCGTCATTAAAATAGCAGAAACTAGTTGTATATACAACAATCGTCATTTATCGTTGGATGTACTTAAACGATAAATGGCTTTAAGATCGGTGTACTTAAACGAGACTGATAAGCATAGTCCAGGGGTTCATACTCTGACAAAGCTCTCTAATATTTAGGTATTTGAATGAGTCGGATAAATATAATCTCCCTCCTATTGAACCAGTTAGACAATTTATAAATTCTGATATTTTTTGTTTTAAGAAATTCAATTGGGATTACCAGATTAGTGTCAATGGCTGGTAAGCCACAAGTTAGAAGTCCATCAGGGTGGAAACCTCTATTCGAGGGGACGTCTACCCTATTCTACCCTACTTTTCTATCCTTATCATAAGGGGTCAACATGGCATGACTACTTGTAGGAATTGAACTAGAGTGGGGAAGATCATAAACATGCTACCCAACTACTCGAGCTAAAAACCCTAGACTATAAATTCAGATTATGAAGTAAGTTTTACTCCATCAAAAAATAATCCAACTAAATAGATTTACAAAGTTTTGAGCAATGTATAGTTAGATTACAATTGGACTCCAATATAGTATGTTTAGAGCTCCTAAAACCTTCTCTTTTATGTGATTTTTTTTAATAATATATTGTTAAATTTTGACTTTTTTTTTATGATAATAAGTTATTTTAAAATTAGTGTGTTAAAATCTAGAGTTATTTTCCCAAGACTCAACGGTGTCCTCAGTGGACATCCGGAGGGGAGGACACCTGGCCTAGTCTCCCGCCACCTCACGCCAGCTCAGGCGCACTCTTCCTCCACCATCACCTCATGTATTTAAAACCTCAGTCGTCGCTCCTCGGCATTCACTCAACCCTGGACTGGTGTAACTTCTTGGTGCCTCTACTCGTGGGAATGTTTATGGTAATGGGTTGGACGCAGTCACACTCCCATCACCCGTCCGGGCATGGAGGTTTTAGGCATGTGTTATGGAGTGCCAAGGCTCATTTGAGCCCTTGGCCTTCAGAGCTTTGGTCTCCTCCGGATTTTAGTCTCGCCTTTCTACTATGGCTCGAGTTGTTTCCCACGGCACCCAGAACCTCTCTTCTGGTTAATCTTTGTTGCTACTTTTTACTGGTCTCGAGCTCTTCGCACAACAGGTATCACTTTTCTTACGCCCTCCTCATGCCTCAACCCAGAGGTAAGTCGAAGAGGGGCGCGGCCTGGTACGCTGCTAGAGGTAGGGAACCGAGAGGTTGAGGCCAGCAGGCTCGTCCACGCTCTCTAGAACCTAAGTTTGTCTCTACCCCGATGCAATTGTCACTCCCACTCCCTCCTTCACCTATGCTCTACCTCCTCGAGACACCACTCAGGACTTGTCCCCGCTGTCGAATCCTTATGCTTGTCGTGTCGAATGGTTTGGCAGTCATGGTAATTCCCTCGATTTCGCTTCTAGGCTCAGTCTGTCCTCCCCCCTGCCAGCCCCCACCTCCCCCTCCTCCTTCTCCACCTCCCGTCACCTCGGCTCCTCTCACCTCTTCATCCTCCCCCACTCCTTGCTCTAACTCCCCCGCTTCCTCCTCCGACTCACCTCATCCTCCTTCACTCCCTACCATTTTCTCCCGATGCACAGAAAGGGATGGTCTCCAGGAGTCTTTGGACGTTATCAAGCGAGGAATCGAAGACATCAAGGGGCTCTTCAATGAGATGCATCACAAGGAAACAGAGCGGTGGCGTCGAGTGGAGCTTCTAATGACTTTCCTTCAGGACCTCAAGCAGGCTATCTCGAACAGAGACAAGCTCGGCAGAGACACCATGCATATGCGTCAGGTCTTCTCGGAGCAAAGGCTGTGATGTCTCGTCCCCAAGATTAGGCCAGCAGAGAGTGACTTAGTAGTCTATATGTTCCCGTAGACTATA
>ML781873.1:467699-499887 GCA_009831015.1 Picea engelmannii | reverse complement strand
CAGTTTGTGAGAATTTACTCATGTATGGATCCCTGTTCATATTCTCGAATTAGATCAAGGAGCAGAGGGGAATGGTCTCTCAATACATTCACAAGAAGGTTGGCAGCACTGTTAGAGGTCACCAACCTTCTTCAAATTTGTAACTTTCTGATTCCGGCTGGCCAAAGTGCCGATTAATGCAACATAACCGTTTTCGTCAAAAAAAAAAAAAAAAGATTAAATATCACCTCACTTGACATCAATGGCTAAGATTTAATTTACTAATGCTAATAACTTTAGCATTTCATTAAATAAAACTCAACTTTAATAAATGAAATCACTTTACTTTAATAAATAATTTGATTGAAGTAAAGTATCAAGGTAGAAGGACTTGTATGACTTCAACATGTCTAGACACTTAGACTTATGAAGAAGTGTCTTTCTAATGCTACCAACATAAACACTCCATCTTAGCGAGGAAGGTACTTCTCGAAGAGCCACCTGGAACTGGTTTTCCCTTCGACCCTCACACAAAATATCATGCATATCATATTGCCCCATGTTATCCCTCCAAACATGATGGGTTTTTTCTTCCTTAAAATTGGAAGACTCAGCATCAATGATCCTAATCATTACCACCACAAGTTTGGAAACATCTTTGGAGTCTTTCTCTGCTTGAATGTGCTCCCAGGAGCCTCAACCTTCTCCTAAGCATCCCTCAATGGCAGTTTATACCAACTGGGTCTTCTGACAGAACTGGAAGATGATAACTCCTATCCCCCTAAAGGTTGACTCCCTAAACTGGAAGTCTCTGAATTATGGTGTCCCTTCGATGTCTTCTTCTCCTCATCTTCTACCACTAACATTGATCCATTCACATCTAAATACAAAAGATCCAATATCCCCTTGGACCCACAAATAGGATTTCCCTACAACCTATATAGATTTCCCTCTCTGACACCAATTTTGATTGTTGTGTTGGGGATAGCTCCCTCTGAAAGTACAAGTAATTTCCCTTCCTTGAACATGACAAAAAACCCATGTCCTCCAAAACTAATACTAAGAGCAAATTTGTCTTCAATTTTGGTACATAAAGCACATCTTGGGCCTCTAACAAACCTTCTGACTCAAGATGAAACTAGATAGTTGCCTCCCCCTTCCTTTCATACTTGTCATTGTCACCAAGCTCCACATGGGTCCTTGAGTCCTTCTACATCAAACTGTTGAATAGATCCAGTACTTCTATCATATGATTATATGCACCATTGTCCAAGTACCAAGCACTCCTTGTGTTGGTGTTGGTTGAAAGACAGAAGACTAGTGAGAAGTCCTTCTCAAACTTTGTTGCAAAATCATCTTGTTGTGTCTCTGTTGATGTTGTTGTATACGTCTTCCATGCAATGTCCCCACTTTTGGACATCATTATATTACAGAGTGTTATGCTGACCATAGTAGCTAGATGGGGGTGGTAGCGAGTACAGAAGCTATTGAGGGGTTTTAATGGGCCCGAATTGCATCACTCATAGTATTTCATCATCGTGATCCATTCCACACATCTTGGCTTTGGTTTCTTTGCATTTCGACGATTTTCGTAATTTTGAGTTATTGTGAGCTATATGTTAATTAAATTCACTAAGAAGGTCATATTGGGAATAATACTTGGAGGAACCTCTCAGTTTAATAGCTCATCGGAATCGGGAGGAATAGAACTATAGGATAGGATGATGAGAAGTGACTTTCAATGGCCAGAGAATCCATTAGGAGGGATAAATCACTTTTTAGAAGTAAAATGATTAATTAATTAATTAAAGTGATTTAATTAATTAATAATAAAATAAAGTAAAAGTCACTTGGAGAGACAAGGTGAATAGGGAGGACAAAAGAGAGATAGGGGCCTCTATTCTCTCATTATGTTTATTATCAGTTTGATATCTGGCTTGTTTCTAGTGAGCCCATGCACTTGGGGGTTTTGAGGGTTTTGACTTGACAAACCCTAGAGATCAACTCAGTGGTGAAAGATCCCACCCAACGTGGTACAAGCTTGTTCATGGAGGTGAAATATTCTTCCCTCGCCATTCTACATCATATCTATCTTAGTCAAAGGTGGATCCTACAGTAGTTACAGGTTTAGAGAGAGACAGGGTGCAACTACAGGGGGTTTTCGGCAGGAGGGTGCACTACCTTGAGGAGAGTAGCTCGATTTGGAAAGAGGAGAAGGATTTTGGGAAAAGGGGCTTCTGGGTATTCTTTGTATGGCCTAGGGCGTCTTCTTTAGCCTATTCCTGAGGGTTTTACTCTATCATATTATTTATTGGAGTTTGGCACAAGCTCGAGAGGAGGAGGGTGCACTGCAGATTGAGGATTCAGTCTTTTGGTGGGTCATTTCTTCATCATTCAGCATGAGACTTTGTCAGGGGGTTTCACTTGGCCCAATATACAGTTTGGCATATTTCTCAAAGGGTTTGGTGGCCATTTTAAGGGAGGTCAAATTATTGGTTTGCTTCAGCCAGTGAAGGGTGCATTCTGCTAGGAAGATCATCACATTTCAGCTGGGTTATGAGTTGGTTCACTTGGGTTTTTGATCTACAACTTGGAGAGACTTTTGGAACCCTGGATCTTCTTCTAATCTTGTATCTTGGAGGCTTTATCACTATAGTGTCCCCAGGCCAAGCCCTTTGTAAGTCTAATGTATGAAATGAATTGTAAATATGTGTTATAGTCTAGTGAGCCAAGTTTGTATAAGCCGATGGGCTTATGTGATTATTAGGCCAAAGAGAGAGCCTAAGGGTTGTAGGCCATGGACCTGATTTTGTACTTATATGTATGTAGCACATTAATAAAATATAAACACCACTGCATGCAGGCCGACACGATGAGTGAGTAATGGAGGACTGAGCATCCATAGAGAGGGCAAGGGATTAGGGGATGGAAGGTGGGAAAAGGGGCTAAGTGTTAAGCCCAGGGGGCTTAAGCCTTGGGAACAATATGTTATTATTATTCCAAAGAACATGTGCATTTTATGTTGTTTATCCTAAGTTCCTGGCAAGGGGAAAATGTGCAAAGCGGATGCATGATGATGGAACGCATGCAGTTCCAAGGGTGACAAGTGTCAACCCTGGTGCATGCGAATAAATGGCCAAGATGAGCCATGAGAGAGGTTCTTCTCCATTCTTCCCGATTTTTTGAACCAGACATCCCATCCAACCTCTGCAAGAGATACCCCGTACATCCACTAATCCAGAAGCCTGTGTGTTGATTCTGAAAAGCCGAAACATCCTATGTATGAGTATCGAGCCTATGAGTGGAGTCTTGTTCGAAGCCATATCCATGAGTCCATTCGCCATTGTTGAACCTGTTGGAAAGCCCGTGTCTATTTTCCCGTCGGTTGTTGTGGCCACGCAGTGCTGGACTGTGTGGGGCTTGTTGGCCAGTTTGTGCAACACTCTCTCCAAGAGAGAGAGGTGGTTGAATTGGAAGAATAGGTTGCTTGGCCTGTGAGAGACTCTCTCCAGGTGAGAGAGTGCACAGAGGAAGGAGAGAACTCCTGGAAGGAACCCTGTAGCTGCCACAGAGCTCGAAGACTTCCAGTCTGGTCTATTGATGTAACCCAAGGCAAGGGAGGTTGGCAGTCGAAGGACTGTCTAGGTGACAGAGAAGGTGCATACTCCTGGGGTGGAATAGGCATGTGGGGAAGGAGAGTCTGTGGGCAGTGAGCATGAGTGGTTCCTGGAAGAGAATTCCTTCCTCATGACTGTGTGTTTTCCCTGTAACCTCAGCCTAGACTAGGATTCCTTACCTTGGGGTGGAGCTTAGTCCCAGCTCAGGGGTGACCTACTGCTGAGATGATGAGCGGTGCGGTCTAAGGCTGGGAGGTTCATGGAAGGCCTGCACCTGGTTGGTTGAATTACCTCAGTTTCAAGATAAGTATCAGCTTATTTAAAATGTTATGTTTTGCATGCCTGTGATGCTTTTATTTTATCATGTATTATGTTGTGTAGATGAATTATGGTTAATGTCATTCTTAAAATTATGATAGCAATAATTTATATGACTTACCTTGAGTTTAAATGTGTTTCATTTGCTTAAATGCATGTTGTTTTATAATTCGAGAGTGAGTGTTATATTTCCGCGAAGTTTGTTAACTAAAAAAGTGGTGTTACAGTCACCCCAAAGGTAAAAGATCTATTATTAATAAATCAGATCTGAGGTATTTATGGCTATTTATTGTGTTTTTTCTTTTGCACCTTGTTGATTATATGCCTTTGTTATATATACATCATTACTTGATACAAACACACATTAAACCATCATTATAAACCCTAGCGCAACTCATGAGACTTAAGTCTGCAAAGTATTTGACGAAATTGCGCAACTAGAAAACACATAAAAATCAATGAAAAACGCAATGTTCCTAGCATATTGGGTTGGGAACATTACAATGGTATCAGAGAAAAGATTCCTCCCATCCTAAGGGGTCTTCCATAAGGATACATGGATATGTTGGACATTTCTAGAGATATTGTATATTGTGAAAGGGAATATTAAGCCCTTAGTGAGAGATTTAGGGCTCAAGTAACATTCCAACAGTTTGTATCCGTAAAAAATCATAGGTGGAGAAAAGATGAGGTTACACACTGGATTAGCATAGCAGAGGAAAACAGAGCCAGAGAAGGTAGATGGAAGGAAGCACAGGTTAATCCTACACCCATTAGGAGCAAGGAACTTTGCTACAGTTGCAAAGAGCCTTGGGAGCCAGATCACAGATGCATGGGTAAAGGGAAGGTGCACATTGTTGAGGTGCAGTATGACAGTGAGGATGAGGAGTTGCGGGAGGATACAACCATAGATGCATATTTAGAGCAGTCTGGTGAGGCTAGTGACTATTGTGCATTTGAAGGATAGTTGGGTGGTCAGGATGATAACACATGTTATTTATATTTCCCATCAGGCAGTGTTGAGGTTTCAACACTTCATCATAGTGGTGACATGTGTGAGGATTAACATGTGTTAGCACTGAGATATGATGAGATTAGGAGGTCAGATGACCTACCTTTGGGTGTAGAAATGGATTTCAGGGAGTCATGCGTGGAGGAGGAAGTCATGTGTGGAGGAGGATGAGATTTATATGATGACCGTGACACATTTGTCATATTTTCAGACACCTATGATAGCCACGACACATGAGGATATCAGTGGCATCTATGATATGGTGGAGGAGCCTTGTGTGAGGATTTTACACCATGGGCATATGGATCTGCAGACCGGGGAGGAGAGACATGACTTGGAGACAGTGGACCTTACACATACCTATCAGTATGAGGAGAGTGGGTCACCTCTTTTGGAGACTCCATTGTTTGATCAGGTTGTGGAGATTGACAGTTTGATGGAACACTTACTTCCAAGACCTATATGCAATGATGAGGATGCACTCTTATTCGGTCGGGATGACCATAGTACATGTTTAGACGCATATGTATGGGATCCATGTGCAGATGATAGTAGGAGGGTGAGTGCACAGGAGGATACATCTTCCTATACAAAATATAGTGTGATTCGGATGGGCGTAGTAGTTGGTGATGATGTGTAGTGGCATACAAGAGGACCCAGTAGCACAATGGACAGTGGGTAGTCCAGTGCCTTATCTTTTGCAGAGAGTATTGTTGGGGATTCCATGGTTGACACTAGTAGTGAGGGGCATGAGGTATCACCTCAGCACGACTGTGATCAGGAGTCATGACACTTGGCAGGATAGTTGAGAGTTAATGAGGACATGATCATGGAAGCCACTAGATGCATTGATGACACACATGCATTGGTGGAAGATTATTTTGTAGGGAATCAATGGCACGTGATATTTCAGATGGGATATTTTCCATTTATGACTTTCATACTCTCAGGGAGAGAGTGGTCGTGATGAGGGTTGACTATCAACAATTTTTGATGGACAGAGATTACCTATTGGGGGTTAGAGAGATGTATCACAGGGCCCTGAGGGATCAGGAGTTCGAGGTGGACCAACTCACTCATGAGTTGGTGAGAACATGAGGATTATTGGAAGGCACACAGACAGCCCTTCAAGAATCAAAGTCTATACTAGAGGATCTCCTTGAGGAGACTAGTCAGAGATACACCATATATATCTCGGCATAGAGTCAGATATGTTCCTCAGTTACATTGTTGGAGAATGTTCGGGGGTCACAGAGGCCACCATTCATGGGTAGTTCTGAGATATTCGGTCATACACATACACATGAGGATTCCAAAGATAGGGGCAGTTACGAGGACGCTTTCATTTGTGTTCCGAGATTATTTGATATCCACATAGAGGATGATCTAGCAGTACACCTTGGACATATGATGATGAGAGATATGTACAATGGGATCCATGGGGACACATTGTATTGCAAAGAGGAGACACACTTAGTGGAGCATGGATATTCCTTTCCTTTGCAGCAACACACAGTTCTGGGAGATCACCTTCATAGTAGCAGCAACTATCTGAGTGATGATGGAGGGAGAGTGATTGACCAATAGTTTCTAGAGCTATCTATTGTTGTACCTAATAGTTGGATTTTAGATGATGATTCACTATGGGTGCCAGTGGATGAGTTGTTGGTCCAGTCCTGGGGATTGACCAAAGCATATGATACTTTCCAGTCATATAGTCTGTTACAGATGTTTATGGTATCTTTTCCTGATACTTTCATCATTGACAACATCATAGGGGGATATAGACAGTGGTAGGGGACATGGAGAGTTGGTGGGTCGAGACCACTTGACAGGAGTGTATTTATTGCATACAAGAGGATAGGGGTGGATCATCATAGATAGAAAGTTGAGACCCTGGACGTGATGGTGAGCATGTTATCCCATGGGATAGAATACATCTTAGAGGGTGACACAGATCCAAATTCTCATGGGGATGAGCATGGAGGGATTTTGACAGTTATCAGTATGACACATGAGCAGTTAGTGGGGATTGGAAGTGATGAACTTCCAATTTTTCCATGGGATCCAGGAGTCCTTTTGGTTAGTAGGTTGTTTCATCTTATGATGGCCTAGGTTGCGCCAGAGAACAGCATACTTCACTCTTGTATGGTTTTGAGAGTATTTGTAGGGGATTGTTCTGTGAGGCGAGACATGTTCTCCCTATTTATACTCATGATAGAGTATGGAGATGGTTGGAAAGATGTTGTTTCCACAAAGATACCTTTACAGGTTCATCTTCTTGAAAGAAGGTCTAGTTTTCACAGATATTTCAGCATGAGGATATAGGACTGGGGGATCCACTATGTATATTGTGAGAAGATAGTCGTGACCATAGTAGTGTAATGTCATCGTGGTGATCTTGGGTAGAGACTAGCATGGGACCCGTGGATTGCAGGGTTGAGAATTTCATGGACTAATGGAGGGGAGTGGATCCTTGAAGGGGAAAGTCAATTTGACTTTCCATTGAGCTTCAGTATTGAGGGGGGCACGTCACTTGAGGGTGATTCAGTGACATCTTGTAATACCTCACTATGGACAGAGCATGTCTAATTGGTGGAGACTGTGTTGGTATTGTCATGGACTTGGAGGAAAGGATCATTCCGGGTTGAGGCCATGTGTCATTTACAGGAGAATTATGGTGTTGATATGTTACATGACTATACTTCATAGGGTATTGTAGTTCACATCTTGATATGGGATCCATGGATTAGAGTGTTGGGTATTTTAGTGTTGGATGGAGCCTACTTTGTGTCCCACAGGTGGACATGGGACACCAGTATTATAAGTGGATTGATTCATTTATTTCTTGAGCGCAAGCAATATTCTGGCACGAATGATTGTAATGTCCCCACTTTTGGAGATCATTATATTACAGAGTGTTATGATGACTAGAGTAGCCAGATGGGGGTGATAGCGAGTACAGGAGATATTGAGGGGTTATATTGGGTTTGACTTGCATCTCTCATCTTATTTCATCATCATGATCCATTCTGCATAGCTTGGATTTGGTTTCGTTGCATTCTTACGATTTCCGTAATTTTGAGTTATTATGGGCTATATGTTAATTAAATTCACTAAGAAGGTCATATTGGGCATAATACTTGGAGGAACCTCTTAGTGTAATAGCTCATCAGAATTGGGAGGAATAGCACTACATGATAGGATGATGATAAGTGAATTTTAGTGGCCAGAGAAGCCATAAGGAGGGATAAATCACTTTTTAGAGGTAAAATGATTAATTAATTAATTAAAGTGATTTAATTAATTAATAATAAAGTAAAGTAAAATTCACTTGGAGAGACAAGGTGAACATGAAGGATAAAATAGAGATAGGGGCCTCTATTCTCTCATTATGTTGATTATCAGTTTGATATCTGGCTTCTTGCTACTGAGCCCATGCACTTGGGGGTTTTGAGGGTTTGGACTTAACAAACCTTAGAGATCATCTCGGTGGTGAAACATCCCACCCAACCTGGTCCAAGCTTGGTCATGGAGGTGAAATATTCTTCCCTCGCCATTCTACATCATTTCTATCTCAGTCACAGGTGGATCCTACAGCAGTTACAGGTTCAGAGAGAGAGAGAGAGGACTCAACTATAGGGGGTTTTCAGCAGGAAGGCGCACCACCTTGAGGAGAGTAGCTCGATCTGGAAAGAGGAGAAGGATTATGGGAAAAGGGGCTTCTAGGTATTATTTGTATGGCCTAGGGTGTCTTCTTTATCCTATTCCAGAGGGTTGTTTTACTCTGTCATATTATTTATTGGAGCTTGGCACGAGCTGGAGAGGAGGAGGGTGCACTTCAGATTGAGGATTCAGTATTTTGGTGGGTTGGTTCTTCATCATTTAGCCTGAGAATTTGTCACGGGGTTTCACTTGGCCTGATCTATAGTTTGGCATCTTTCTCAGATGGTTTGTTTTCCATTTTTAGAGAGGTCTAATTCTTGTTTTTCTTCATCCAGTAAGGGGCACATTGTGATAGGAAGATCATCACATTTTAGTTGGTTTATGAGTTTGTTCATCTGGGCTTTGGTCTAAATCTTGGAGATACTTTTGGAAGCCTAGATATTCTTTTATATTTTATTTTGGAGGATTTATCATCCCAACACTCTATTCCCTCATATGTATTCCAGATCTGCACCATTTTGTATGAGGTCATAGTTATAGTATTAATAAATCATATCTGAGATATTTATGGTTATTCCTTGTGTTGTTGATCTTGCACCTTGTTGAGTATATGATTTTTTTATATCTACATCATTACTTGCTGCAAAAACACATTAAACCATCATTATAAACCATAGCATAATTCATGAGACTTAAGTCTGCAAAGTGTTTGATGAAATGCCACAACCAGAAAACACATAAAAATTAATGAAAAACGCAATGTTCCTAGCACATTTGGGTTGGGAACTTTACATTCCATTTACCCTTCTTCTTCTCTAGACATTATGATGCATAGTGCTCATTCTTGTGGCACGTGAAGCACTTGATTTTACTCAACTCCTTCTTCCTCGGTTGTGAGGCTTCCCTATCACTATTACCCTTGGAACATTTTTCTTTGTTCTTCTTGGCCTGACTGACCAAAGCCATGTTCTCCTCTCCATATTCATATTCATGTTTGTTGAATTTATACTCCTCCCAAATATCTTCCTAGATAAAATTATTCGAAAGCCTCCGCCAATATGGAAGTTTCTCTCGAGCACATACTTCCTTGACAAATGGTTCCCAAGACTTTGGGAAACCATTCAGTGCCACATTTTCAAGATCTACATCATTCACTTTCTCCTCAATAGCTACAAGTTGATCATATACATGAGTGATCCTCATGAAGTATATGGTAACATTTTTAGATATATACATCTGCAACAATTTGATTTTATCTCTTAAGATCATCTACATCTTCATGTTATTGCTTTGAAATAATCCTACCAGAGAATCAAACATTTTTTTGGTCGTGTTCTTCTCAGATACGTCAGGAATGAGATGATCCTTCACTGCATCCAATATTACCCCCTGGTAGTTTATCTCCTTCTTCTCATGATCTACCAAATCTTGCAGATCTATCGATGGAGGAACTACTTTGTCAACAATCTCCCAAAGGTCAAATTATTTCAAAACCAAAGTAACTCTTAATTTCCAACATAGGAAGTTGGATGATCCATCCAATTTGTCTTCAACTCTCAGAGTTGTTGTTGTCATCCCTTAGACCTAATAATTTTCCTTGGAAATAACTTGTTGTTGAAACTACCGCGTATGGATTTGTCCCTGTAGGATATGCTGGAACTACGTCTCGATCTGCACCTGGGGGATATACCCCCAGGAGGATATGAAATTGGCTATCGAAGAAGGGATGCCACCAAGGACCAACCATGGAATTCAAGTGTGCTAGGAGAGGGTTGTTTATCCCCCCTATACTATGGCAGGAGTTCAGGTAATTAGTCAGGCAGGAGCTCAGGTAATGTTGGAAAGCAGGCTCAAAGATAAGAAATCTATAGCAGTTTAGGTAATGTTTTAGCAGGTCAAACAATCATGTACACTCCTATTCCTACTTAAGCATGTCTATCATGTTCCCTAACCTATTTCAACATGTTTACAACT
This sequence comes from Picea engelmannii, assembly GCA_009831015.1. Lineage (NCBI taxonomy): Eukaryota > Viridiplantae > Streptophyta > Pinopsida > Pinales > Pinaceae > Picea > Picea engelmannii. The sequence goes on along the minus strand of ML781873.1, from coordinate 489,321 downwards.
CCATACGACTTAAAAATTAAGTTATGATTCAGTATGGTTGTTACCTTGCAATCCAACCCTTGATTTTTGATTGCTAGTTATAAATCGGCTACTAATTGTTGTCAATCTAAAATATGGCTTCTTCTTAGAGTGAGAGATATGATACCATGTTTATTTTATAATCTCGACACCTAGGTAAACTAATCTTGTCATTCAAATAACTTCAAATATTATAAGGGGTCATTTACTGGGAAAATGGCCCACGGAGAAATAATGAAAACTATATACAACACATGCAAACCCTAGTGAATCCTCCTTAATTGTACGACCCCATACTTTCACTTTTCATAATTTCATGTGTCTTACCTTACTAAAACCCACGTACATATGCACTTCCATATACTCCAACCCATGTGCATATGTCCATATCTTCACTCTAAAGTGTGTAAATCTCTGTACTCTTCTTGTGGCTCTGAAATCTATCAAATCTCCTTTTGGTTTCTCTTGTTCACTCTTCTCCCTGACCTATACTAATGTCTAGATGAAATTCCTTCTCCACCTATCTGATATCTCCTTGAATAATAGTCCTTTATGATCCAACCTTGAGAAAAAGTCTTTCGTTTCTCTCCAAAGTAGAAGGACTTGGATGACTTCCACATGTCTAGACACTTAGACCTGTGAAGAAGTACCTTTCTAATGCTACAAACATCAACACTCCCTCTTAGCGAGGAAGTTACTTCTCGAAGTGCCACCTGGAACTAGTTTTCCCTCCAACCCTGGCACAAAATATTATGCATATCATATTTCCCGATGGCATCCCTCCAAACATGATAGGTTGTTGCTTCATCAACACTAGAATACTCAGAATCAATGATGTTAATCATTAGAACCACAAATTTGGAAACATCTTTGGAGTCTTTCTCTCCCTGAATGTGCTCCTAGGAGCCTCAACCTTCTCCTAAGAATCCATCAATGTCATTCCATACCAGTTGGGTCTTTTGGCATAACTGGAAGAGGATAACTCCTCTCCACCTGAAGGTTGACTCACTGAACTCGAAGTATCTAAATTATGTTCTCCCTTTGGAGCCTTATGCTCGTCATCCTCTACCACTAACATCGATCCATTCATATGTAAATACAAAAGATCCAATATTCCCTTAGACCCACAAATAGGATTTCCCTCTCTCACCCCAACGTTGATTTTTGTGTCGAGGATAGTTCCCTCTGAATGTATGAGTACATTCCATTTCTTGAACATGATGGAAAAAACCCATGTCCTCCAAAACTAATACTGAGAGAAAAATTGTCTTCACTTTAACACCCATGTCCACATTGAACACTGGGTGCAAGCCAAGGAAGGGGGGAGTGTTGAGCTCAAAATCATTTTCACCCATATCCTGGGTGATGGTGTAAGGCCCATAGCAAAGTGGACAGATCTTCTGATGGGGCCCTATAAGGCATTCTTTCTACAAATGTAACCAGACCTTGTCTCCCACCTGAAACTTGTGCGGTACTCGATGTTGATCATGGTGTTTCTTGTACTTAGAATTGGATTTCTACAAAATCTCATGGACCTGCTGGCAGATGTGTTGAATCTGCTCAATGAATTTGGTGGATTTGTTGGCCTCAAAGTGAACATAGGAAGAATCTTTCTGTGTGGTTGCAAGAGGTAGTGCAACATCAATGGGACCCAAGGATTAAAATCTCAGCCCCACCTGAAAGGGGCTATGGTCCATGGAGCTATGGAGAGCCATGTTGTAGTTGTGTTGAACATAGGGAAGACTTTCATCCCATGTACGTGGATGCCTGGAGTTATACATGCACAGGATGTGCACAATCATCTGATTGACGACCTTTATTTGGCCATCAGTTTGAGGGTGGAAGGAAGTGGATTTAGTGAGCTTGGTGTCCAATAGTGACCAGAGACTCGACCAAACTGTGTTGAGGAACCTGTTATCTCGATCGGAGATGATGGTCTGTGGTATCCCAAAATGGACCCACACGCATTCGAAGAAGATCTTGGAAGTATCTTCCACTGTGATGCTCTTCATGCAAGCTATGAGAATGGTCATATTCTAAAATCGATCAACCACCACAAATATGCAATCATTTCATTTCTTGGTGTATAGAAGGCTAGACATGTAATCCATCGAGATGGATTCCCAAGGCCTCTCAGGAGTAGGAAGAGCGATTTTTAAGCTTTGATTCTTGATTGTTGGCTTGGAAATGGCACAATCAATGCAAGATCTTATATACTTGTTCATATCATGTCGAAGTTTTGGCCAATAAAAATGTTTCTGTAGAATGACCATAGTTTTCTCCATGCCAAAATGTCATGCCATCCGACTGTAGTGATCCTCCCAAATCATCTTTTCACGCTCGCTTGAAGGAACACAGTGATGGCCCAGATGGCATAACATTCCATTCTGAATGTGAGAATAGGTGGCATTTGCGCATGTCCATAAGAGTTGATAGGTGGTGGTGAAGTCAGCATCTTGTTGATAAATTTAGGGCCACTTCGATGCCTCATGTGGACATGAATGGAGCACGGTGGTGAGTGAAACCACCGGAGGTCATCTAAGGCATTCAACGACACGATTTGTGCCCCATGTCTTATACTTGATGTTGATATGGAGTTGTTTCAGGTATGTGGACCAATTTTGATTGTGATCATTCTGCAACTTCCCTTTTGTATGTATGAACTGCAGAGGCTTGTGATCAGTGTGAATGATTGTCTCCTCTCCCAGAATGTGATGTTTCCATTTATGACAGGCTTGCACAATGGAATAAATTTCCTTGGCATAGGTGGGGTACTTCTGGATGGTATTTGAGAGTGTCTCACTATGGTATTCTATTAGATGACCGTGATGAGTGAGAATTGTGCCTACACCATAGTCGGATGCATCAGTCTCAATCTTGAATGGTTGTTGCAGATCGGGTAAGGAGAGTACTGGAGTTGAGCACAAGCGATGCTTCAGATCATCAAATTATCGTTGTTGTGCTCTCCCCCATGCGAAATTTTCCCTGCCACTTCCCTTGGTCACTTGGTTGAGGGCGCATGCAATATGGGAGAATGCCAACACTAACTGTCGATAGAAGTTTGCAATCCCCAAGAAGCTTCGAAGCTCCATTAGTGTGGTCAGGGCTGGTGAATCACAGATGACTTCGATCTTAGTTGGATCCACATGTACCACATTCTAATAAAGAATGTATCCCAATTATTAGACCATTTTCATGCCAAAGGAGCATTTTTCCAAGTTGGCATATAGCTTGTGTTGTCGTAGAGTGCTCAAAACCTGTTGAATATGTTGCATGTTTTCCTCCAGAGTTTTTATGAAGATGAGTATGTCATCCAGATATACCACCAAAAAAGAGTTGGTGAAGGGTCTCAATACATCATCCATCAACCTCATGAAAGTGGTTGGTGCATTTGTTAAGCCAAAGGGCATGACTAGACATTTGAAGAGACCTTCTTTAGATTTGAAAGTTGTCTTTCATACATCAATTGGTTCGATGGGAACTTGGTGGTAGCCATACTTTAGGTCAATCTTGTTGAATAAATTTCCCCCTTTGATTTGGTCAAGAAGATCATCAATTCGAGGAATTGGATATCAATTCCTGACTCTGATTTTGTTTAATTCTCTGTAATCAATGTAGAGCCTCCAGGTCCCATCTTTCATATGCACCAGTAAAATCGAGCTTCCGCAAGGGGAGGAGTTGGGTCTGATGTGCCCCTTTTGAAGCATCTCTTGGATATGACACTTGATTTCATCATTTTCCATCAATGAGTGATGATAGATTGGTCCATTAGGTAGAGGTGCATCGGGGGTTAGATCAATTGGATGCTTGACTTGGCAGTGCGTTGGTACTCCAGTGGGTGAGGAGAAGATGTCTTTGTACTCTTCCACGATCCTGTCCACTTGCTTCTACTGCAAAGAGAGGCTATGTGTAGAGGCCACAGATGTTGTGGTGACCTTATGCTTACTGTGAAAACGGATCACAAAGAAGATGAAATTCTCGGTCTGTGAAATGAACTTACTACATTGCTTAGCAGAGATTAAAGAAATAGCGATAGGCGGTGCTTCCTCTAGTATCATGTACAATTGTCTACCCAAATTAATAATAACACTGCAGGGTCTAGACTCATACATAACATGTCGCTTCCATAAATATGGTTGTCCTAAAAGAACATCACAAACTACAAGGGGAGTAATATCACACAATACCTTGTCTTTAAAGGGATTTATGTTGTAGGGTAGACGCCTTTGTTGGTTGATGCGAAGATCTCTTCCTTGGCAAAGCCAACTGATGGTGTATGGTTGTGGGTGTGGTGTCATCGTCAGGTCCAACCACTTGATGACCTCTTCTTAGATAAGGTTCTTCTAACTACTGCCATCGACAATCAAATGAAGCGAAGCCCCCTTTACCCACATATATGAGTGAAAGAGGCATTCCCCTTCCTTTATTTATTTCGGTTCTCTTGGTTGGACTTTGGTGGTAGCGATAGTGGCCCCGAGTTCAACATCGATAATTCACTTCCCTCCTTATAGATTTGATTTGGAGTCAGAATCTTCCTCTGACTCGGAAGATTTCATCTCAGCCACCATTGACTTCTTGGAGTGAAATTCTTCAGTGTTATGTCAAGGTATTTTCTGGTATTCACATCACTTTCCCATGTCCTTCTTCGAATTCTCATTACCCTTCTTATGTTGCAGCTTGGACTAGTTGTCCTGAGAGCAGCCATCTTTTCTTTGTCCCTTGTTTTGTGGGTTGGAGCCACCTTTTCCCTGCTTCGGTTGTGAGGAGTTTGAAGATCCAAACTCTCGCCTCTTCTGCTTAAATTTATGCTCGATCTTGACAGCATATCTATAAGCCGCACCTAATGATGTGATGTATTGAAAATCCATTTATATTTGAATGTATCTATGAAAACAACCGCGGTATTTGAGTAGAAAATGTCTCTCAGATTCCTTGATACCCAATTTGGTGCATAAGGTATGGAAAATATTGGTGAAATTTGGTATTGTTTGGTCCCTTTCCTGACGCAGTGTGGTCCATTTTGTGTATTGATCCTCGTAGCTTCCAACGGGGTAGTATTATTATTTAATGGCATCCCTAAAGGAATATGATGTAGGGGAAACCACAAATATTTCATATTCCTCTATGGACCTTTTCTTAGAGTAAGTATCCCACCAACCCTTAACATGGGGGACGTCCTTGAGGAGTGAAAAAGTAATATTTTCCCTGTTGGAAAAATTGTGGACCAAAAAATACCCTTTGAGCATATTCATCCATTTATCTACAGCATCTGCATCTATCGGTCCTTCAAATAATGGAATATCAAAATTTACTTGTACCTTGAAGGGGGTTGCATGGCCTCTTAATTAATATGTGTCTCTTGTGGGCAACCTTCGAAGGATCTGTGCAAAGTTTTCCATGATTTCATTCCTTTGTCAAGCAAGGACTTCCTCGAGCAACATTTTATAAGGATCTCCTGCTCCATTAATTAAAGTGATTTAATTAATTAATAATAAAATAAAGTAAAAGTCACTCGGAGAGACAATGTGAACAGGGATGAGAAAAGAGAGATAGGGGCCTCTATTCTCTCATTATTTTGATTATCAGTTTGATATCTAGCTTGTTTCTAGTGAGCCCATGCACTTGGGGGTTTTGAGGGTTTTGACTTAACAAACCCTAGAGATCATCTCAGTGGTGAAAGATCCCACCCAAGTTGGTCCAAGCTTGGCCACGAAGGTGAAATATTCTTCCCTCTCCATTCTACATCAATTCTATCTCAGTCACAGGTGGATCCTACAGCATTTACAGGTTCAGAGAGAGACAGGGTGCAACTACAGGGGGTTTTCAGCAGGAGGACGCACCACCTTGAGGAGAGTAGCTCGATCTGGGAAGAGAAGGATTCTAGGAAAAGAGGCTTCTAGGTATTCTTTGTATGTCCTAGGGTGTATTCTTTATCCTATTCTGAAGAGTTTGACTCTGTCATATTATTTATTGGAGCTTGGCACAAGCTGAAGAGGAGGAGGGCGCACTGCAGATTGAGGATTCAATCTTTTGGTGGGTCAGTTCTTCATCATTCATCCTGAGATTTTGTCAGAGGGTTTCACTTGGCCCGATCTATGGTTTGGAATATTTCTCAGAGGGTTTGGTGGCCATTTTTAGAGAGGCCTAATTCTTTGTTTGCTTTAGCCAGTGAGAAGCACATTTTGTTAGGAAGATCATCACATTTCAGTTGGGTTATGATTTGGTTCATTTGGGTTTTCGATCTATAGCTTGGATAGATTTTTGGAAGCCTGGATCTTCTTCTATCTTTTATCTTGGATGCTTTATCATCCCAACACTCTATTCCCTTATATGTATTCCAGATCTGCACCATTTTGTATGAGGTCATAGATCTATTATTAATAAATCATATCTGAGGTATTTATGGCTATTTCTTGTGTTGTTGATCTTGAACCTTTTTTAGTATATGCCTTTTTTATATCTACATCATTACTTGCTGCAAACACACATTAAACCACCATTATAAACCCTAGTGCAACTCATGAGACTTAAGTCTACAAAGTGTTTAACGAAATGCCACAACCAGAAAACACATAAAAATCAATGAAAACCGCAATGTTCCTAGCATATTGGGTTAAGAACATTACATTCCATTTACCCTTCTTCTTCTCTAGATATTGTGATGCATAGTTCCCATTCTTGTCGCACGTGAAGCACTTGATTTTACTCAAGTCCTTCTTCCCCAACTATGAGGCTTCCCTATCACTATTACCCTTGGAACATTTTCCTTTCTTCTTCTTGGCCTGACTGAACAAAACCATGTTCTCATCTTCATATTCATATTCATGTTTGTTGACTTTATACTCCTCCCAACTCTCTTCCTAGATAAAATCATTTGAAATCCTCTGCCAATATGGAAGTTTCTCCCGAGCACATACTTCCTTGACAAATGGTTCCCAAGACTTTGGGAAACCATTCAGTGCCACATTTGCAAGCTCTACATCATTCACTTTCTCCTCAATAGCTACAAGTTGATCATATACCTGAGTGATCTTCATGAAGTAGCTAGTAACATTGTCAGATATAGACATCTGTAACAATTTGAGTTTATCTCTTAATATCATCTCCCTCTTCATGTTATCGCTCTGAAATAATCCTACTAGAGAATCAAACATTTGTTTGGTCGTACTCTTCTTAGATACGTGAGGAATGAGATGATCCTTCACTCCATCCAATATTACCCCCTGGTATTTGATCTTCTTCTTCTCATGAACTAATAAATCTTGTGGATCTATCGATGGAGGAACTAGTTTGTCAACAATCTCCCAAAGGTAAAATTATTTCAAAACCAAAGTAACTCTTAATTTCCAACATAGGAAGTTGGATGATCCATCCAATTTGTCTTCAACTCTCAGAGTTGTTGTTGTCATCCCTTAGACCTAATAATTTGCCTTGGAAATAACATGTTGTTGAAACTGCCCCTATACGATCATGTACACTCCTATTCCTACTGAAGCATGTCTATGTATGCATCTTTATGTACTAAAACCTACATATGTACGCATCCTAACCTATTTCAACCCGTGTACAAATCTTTATGACTTCAAAATTAAGTTATGCTTCAATATGGTTGTTTCCCTGCTATCCAACCCTTGATGTTTGATTGCTAGTTATAGATCTGCTACTGATTGTTGTCGATCTGAAATATGGCTTCTTCTTGAAGTGAGAGATCTGATACCATGTTGATTTTCTAATCCTAACACCTAGGTATATTTTTATATAGTGATTTATTTGTTGTAAATCAAATTAGCATCTCACAAAACAGCATACACTTGTTGGATTAATCAAATCAAATAAATAGTGGAGGCAATACTAGAAAACCAAATCTCATACATAATACACAAAGATATTTTTTACATAAACTAAGCTTATCATTCAAATAACTTCAAATATTATAAGGGGTCACCTACTGGGAAAATGGCCCAGGGAGAAATAACAAAAACTATATACAACACATGCAAACCCTAGTGAATCCTCCTTAATTGTATGACCCCATACTTTCACTTTTCATAATTGTATGTGTATTTCCTTACTGAAACCCAAGTACATATGCACTTCCCTATAATCCAACCCATGTACATATGTCCCTATCTTCACTCTGAAGTGTGTAAATCTTTGTACTCTTTTCGTGGCTCTGAAATCTATCAGATCTCCTTTTGATTGCTCGTGTTCTCTCTTCTCCCTGAACTATACTAATATCTAGATGAAATTACTTCTCCACCTATCCAAGATCTACTTGAATAGCAGACCTTCATGATCCAACCTTGAGAAAAATTCCTTCATTTTTCTCCAAAGTAGAAGGACTTGGATGACTTCCACATGTCTAGACACTTAGACCTGTGAAGAAGTACCTTTCTAATGCTAAAAATATCAAATCTCCCTCTTAGCGAGGAAGTTACTTCTCGAAGTTCCACCTGGAACTGGTTTTCCCTCCAACCCATGCACAAAATATTATGCATATCATATTTCCCTATGGCATCCCTCCAAACATGCTAGGTTGTTGCTTCCTGAACACTAGAATACTTAGAATCAATGATGTTAATCATTATAACCACAAATTTGGAAACATCTTTGGAGCCTTTCTCTCCCTGAATGTTCTCCTAGGAGCCTCAACCTTCTCCTAAGTATCCCTCAATGTCATTCCATACCAGTTGGGTTGTTTGACAGAACTGCAAGAGGACAACTCCTCTCCACCTGAAGGATGACTCCCTAAACTAGAAGTATATGAATTATGTTCTCCCTTTGGAGCCTTTTTCTCCTCATCCTCTACCACAAACATTGATCCATTCATATCTAAATACAAAAGATCCAATATTCCCTTGGACCCACAAATAGGATTTCCCTCTCTCACCCCAATGTTGATTGTTTTATCAGGGATATCTCCCTCTGAACATATGAGTACTTTCCATTTCTTGAACATGATGGAAAAAACCCATGTCCTCCAAAACTAATACTGAGAGCAAATTCATCTTCACTTGAACACCCATTGTTGGCATAGGGGTAGACCCAAGGTTTAGCTCCAAGAGCGCACCAACAATCCCTAACTATTGGCCCTTTTGGAAACACCTGCAAAGCAGATGCAATCTCACCCGAAGCAGTTATGAAGGGGTTGCAAGACAAAGATGTCTACAACCAAGGGAAATATCAAGTGGATCTAGTACAAGAACATCACATCATTCATATATCACTTATCAGCTTGGATATACTCTGCACATCTACTTATCAGATCTAAAATATTAATGCAATCATAGTATATCAATGACAGAGGCAGGATACCAATCACACACAACACAAAATATACGTGGTTCACCCTCTCTCTAGGGCTACGTCAACAGAATTGTGCTTTATAATGTATTAAGATGAAGCATACAATTCTTGTCTGCACTCTTAGCTAGCATATATTCTCTTCTTCTCCTCTCTTTCTCTCCCCTTCCTGTGCACCCAGCAGAAGATCTTACAATACCAGAAGGCTCTCATTCCCTCTTACACAACAATAATCTTTCATTACATACCAACAACAATGAATGAACAACAACTATATCGAACCTCCTTCCTTCATGTAGGTTCTTATTTATACATTGCAATCACTCACCGACATCCTTAGGTCGAAACCTAGGTGTCCAAAACCCTAGGTGTCTAAAACCCTAGGTCAACTTAACCTATATTTTCAAGTCTTCGCCAACCTATCTTCCCTTCCTTCTCGTACGGTGATCCAAATCATCTAATGGTGGATCTTTCTTATTTTTGAGTTGTCCACGATCCTTCTTTCTTTCTTATATGTCATCCCTGATCTCCTCGTCCAACGGCTTACTTCACTCTGTCTTTTCTTCTCTTTTGCTCACTTTGACCCAGTATCAGTCGTTGTGTCTTCCACGAAGTTCACATTCTCCCTTTTATTCCTTGATCTTCACGTACTTCCATAACCAAGGACCAACAAGCCCCCAACAATCATCTATGACTCGTCCCGAGGCACTTCAGATCTCAGCTTCCTGTTTTACTTCGACTTAAAACTATGCAGTGAAACCTCTGTGTTTTGTTCGATGCATCCTCTCCTTCCTTGTGCAGACTGTATTTTCTGTGTTTGGTACCCAGTTTCAACTGCACCTGGTACCTAGACCCTTTTTCCCTTGCATTTACTGAGGGTTTTCGGGCTGCTAGTTTTCATAGTATAATTTCAACCGGCTCCCATTCACTAATCCTTCCTTCCATTCTCCATTCAGAGTCTTCAATTGCGTAGCTCCTCCTTCTGTAACATAGGCGATCTTGTATGGCCCTAGCCACTGCATTCTGAACTTCCCAGGATGTTTGTTGAACTTACTATCATATATCAATACTAGATCACCTTGTTTAAATGCCTTTTTCTTGATGTGCCTGTCATAATAGGCCTTCTCTCTTTCCTTCTAAAATTGTTGATGGAATCCTGCAACAAATCTATCTTCCTCCAATTCAACCAACTGTGCAAGAAATTATTGAACAGCTCTAGTGTCATCCATATCTGTAAACGCAACAATTCTTAGGCTTGGTACCAAATATTCCATTGGAACAACAGCTTCAAGACCATATACCAACTTAAAAGGTGTATGTATTATCAGCTTCTTGCAAGTGGTTCTATAGGCCCATAATACTGTTGGTACTCTTAGATCCCAGTCATCCCTGTTCACACTGCAAATCTTCATCAGCGTTGTCTCCAAGATCTTGTTGAATGCTTCAACTGTCCCATTTGCTTGTGGATGGTAAGGCATGCTCTTCTGATGGTGGACTGCAAATTCCTCAATCAAGGCTTCAACTATCTTATTGATGAAATGTGTGCCTTGATCACTCATAATTATCTTTAGGTATCCAAACCTGGTTATGATGTCATCAAATATAAAGCGCATAGTTGTAGTTGCACTACAGTCCTTAAATTCTCTTGCTTCGGCCCATCTGGTCAAGTATTATGTTGTTGTAATTATGTACGTTGCTCCTATATGCTTTCATGGTGGATTTATAGGTCCAATGAAGTCAATGGCCCATTTCTAGAATTCTTTTAGGGTCATTTTTGGTGTTAATGGAATTTCATCTCTTCTGGATGGTTTCCCAACTCTTTGGCATACGTCGCAGGCTCTGGAATAGTCTTTAGCATCTTTGTGTAAGGTAGGCCACCAAAGGCCAACTCTAAGAACCTTATGCGCAGTTTCTTTTCCTACGTAATGTCCTCTTGCGATGCCTTCATGAGCTTCTGTGAGGATCAGTGATCACTCTGCCTCCATAACACACCTTCTCAATATCTCATCAGGACCCATTTGTATAGATGTCCAGCTATAAGTGAGAAGTCTGCAGCATGCACTACTAGTAGTTTTTTCTGAGGAATTGTATACTCACTAGGTGCCATTCCTGTTGATATGAACTAGACTATCTCTGTGAAGTGGTCATTGATCTTTCTAATGGCCAGTAACTGTGCATCCGGTAGTGCATCCTCCAAACTGGTCGGCTCTTCGCCATGTTCCAACCTTGACAAGTGGTCAGGACCTTTGTTCATTCTTCCTGGCTTAACTACGATCTCAAAGTCATATTCCTGAAATAGCAGAAGCCATATGCATATCCTTCCCCCCAACACTGTCTTGTTGACTAGGTATTTCAGCATGGAGTGATCAGTAAACATTTTAAAGTGTCCTCCCAACAAGTAGTGGAAAAATTTTTGCATCCCATACACCATGGCTAACCCTTCTCGCTTAGTGGTGGTGTAATTGATCTCAGTAGTTGATAGATTCCTAATAGAAAAAGATAATGGGTTGTCGATATATCCTTCTCTAGGTTGTGCTAATATTGCTCCTAAAGAGATGGAAGATGCATCGACATGCACATGAAACTCCTTGGTCCAATCTGGGAAAACCAGAATAGGTGCAGTAACCATTTTCTGTTTCAGTGTGTTGAAGCGCTGTTGGCACTCTTCTGTCCAACTAAACTGGAAATCCTTCTTCAACAGTTTCTCCATGGGTGTTGTGATATGAGTATATCCTTTAGTGAACTTCCTATAGTATCATGTGTGTCCCAGTGCAGTGCGCAGCTGTTTGACTGAAGTAGGAGGGGGTAGATCAACTATAATGGAAATTTTGGATGGGTCTACCAGCAACCCTTGCTTCCATACAATTGGACCTAACAGCACTCCAAATGGTGAAAATAAGATGCATTTCTTCAGGTTTAAGGAAATTTGACACTACCTGCATTTATCCAACATTAGCCTTAGACATTCAATATGATTTTTCAATAAACTAAAAATAGTCCAATCATCAAAATATGCTTCTAGAAATTTATGCAGAAATTCCTTGAATGCTTCGACCACCACCTTGGAAAAGATGGTTGGGGCATTCTTTAATCCAAAGGGCATCATTGTATATTGGTAGGATCCCCATTCTATTTCAAATTTGGTCTTATGGCGATCTTCCTTGGCAATCTGGATCTTATGGTATCATGAAAATCCATCTGTAAAAGAATATACTTCCTAGCCTCCCACATTATCTAAAACGTCGTCAATAAATGGTGTAGGGAAGGGTCATGCAAACAAGAATCATTCAACTTCCTAAGATCTATGCATATCCTGATCACTCTCGTCTTCTTGTCTTGCACCACCATAGGGCTAATCCATTCTGACTCTTCGACAGGTTCTATATTCCCTACTTCTAGCATTCTGTCGAGCTCAATCTTCACTTTCTCCTTATATTTAGGGTTCAATCTGTAAGGTCTCTGTTTGATTTTTCTTTCATATGGATTTAAAGGAATCCTCATCTCACCCATAGGCCCTTTAATGCCCTTCATATCAGTGAACTTAGTTGGAAACAAGTCTTGATATTCATGCAGTAGTTCTATAATCTTGTCAATGGTGGAAGTATCCCAATAATCTCCAACATTAGCAAGCTTCGGGGTCTGTTCTATTCCAATATTGACCTTATTAATCTTGATTGGTTGTCCAATGAATGGTAACTCGACTCATGGTCCTTCCATATCTCTCTGGCCTTATGTTTCTGCGATGTTCACCTTCCTTGGATCATCGTCTTCATTAGCATTGATGTTATAACAACCTTGTAGTTTCTGGAGAGGCACAGTCCATTCGTCCTCTTATTTTTCCAAAGGAAGGATAGATGCCTCCTCGAATACTATTTGTCTCACAATCTGTAATGCTTGATATACTGAAGGATATTGACTTTCAAATAAGAAGGTGGTTATAAAATTCTGATTCATACCTTTCCAATTTGTAGTGACGAGGCGCAGCTCTTCTTGAAGGTACCAGTTGATAGGTGTCATGTCCAACGTGTTAATGAATTTGTGCACCCATTGTTCTTTTGGAACATTGCTCCAGGATTTCTCTCAGCTTCGCACATGATCCTTTGGGCAGCTTTGACATGTGTACCAAACTTTGCAGCCTTCTACTTGTGCTGAGAACTGTGATGTCATCAGGGTACGACATTGTACCCAGTCTGCAATGTTGTTTTTGTGTGTCCCCCACCATCTTGTTGGGGTTTATTTTAGGGCCTCATCCATCGCTAACAACATTTTTTTCATTGGTACACTTTCTTCAAAGTCCGACAAGAAGGTTTCTAAAGGATTTAGACCATCAAAGGTGGGTAAGCTACTTATTGTTGTGTCGATTCAGCGAAATTCTCTAGTTAATCTAGTACATCTCTTGTAGATACTTCGTACATATTATTATGCCAGTTCTCTAGTGCTTCTTCTGAGTCTGATGAAAATGCATTGTCACTTCACCAGCTTAGGTTCCCATCAGCTGCAGTATTAATGTAATATTGTTGTTTGGTTGTTAGCTTATATATGTTTTCTAGTTCATATGCGTGGTCTTCTTCTCTGATAGGTTATGTGTATCGTTGACCTTCATCTGGATATAAAGGTGCAATGACCCAAGGCCATCTCTTTCAAAATTCATACGTATTTTCTTCAAATCAACCACAATGGAATTATTGAAAGCCCAATCCATTCCTAACAACGCAGGGTAAGGACAATTATCATCAATTATCTCAATTACCTCAAAATATGCAAACGTTCTTACACTGTCGATGTCCACAGGGACATGCTCCAATCGTCCAAAGGGGCTGACAGCTTGTTGATTGGCCATCCTGAGCCTGATAGGGGAATAGATCAACTTTGGTTTTCCCATCAGTTCCCAAGTTTTCTTTATCATGGCATTGACCTTCGACCCTAAGTTGAGGACCACATAGTATATCTCATACTCTCCTATTTGAGCATTCAAATGTAATTCCTTATTGGTCCTTCTCTTCTCACTAATTTGATGTACTTCTCTATTCAGTAAAGGATCTATCTTTCCTAGCTCATATTGTCTTATTAAAGTTTGTAGTTCTTGTACAATGCTTTCATTCTGAATCAACTTAATACAAGTATATAGAAATTCCATGAGCTTGCTTACCTCTTCTCCTTCTTTTGGTGAAGCAAACTAATAAAGTGCTAGAGGCATTCCATATTCTCTCACTTCTGGTCTTGGCTTCGATGAGGAACCCTGGTCTCCTCTGAATTCTTTTCTTGCCTCCTCAAACATTTGTCTTTCTTTCTTTGCATCAAACATTTGTGTCTTCTCTGTAGCTTTCTTGATTCCTGAGTCTTCTGTAATCTTCCCTTGGCTCAGTCTGTCTTCTCCTATAACAGAGCCTCCTCCGGTTATAACAGCCACTCTAGGGTATTCTTCATGAGTTTCAGCATATATCAGTTGTACTTGCAGGTTCTGTTGAGGTCCTTGTCTTTCCTGAAGCTTAGCTAGCAGCACAGGACAATATTCTATAACATGTTCAAACAAGCTACAGTAGTTGAAAGTAGTACAAGGGTTCTAGAAATACCTTGTGAGGTGTCTTGGTTGTGTGCAGTTATAACAAATTATCTATCCTCAACCTTGACCCATACCTCCTCGTCCTCTTCCTCTAAATCCATCACGAGGATTGAAGTTTCCTCTCCCAGGGAAGTTGTACTACATAGTGTTTCCTTCT
Organism: Picea engelmannii; assembly: GCA_009831015.1. Classification (NCBI taxonomy): domain Eukaryota; kingdom Viridiplantae; phylum Streptophyta; class Pinopsida; order Pinales; family Pinaceae; genus Picea; species Picea engelmannii. Next base: position 474,280 of record ML781873.1, on the reverse strand, counting down.
TGTCATACTTCTCCTTGAATATTGTATATGTCTCTCGACCTTTCATGCATGATATCGTAAGCCCTACAATATCTATCATCATGTCCCACGAACTTACAAAATGTGCAATACAAATTTATGGGTGTCTGAACATACTTTTGCATGTAATAGCACTCACCCGGGCGATGTTTGTTTCTGGATACCTTGCACCAGGGTAAGGTGACTTGCTTCAGGGGGCTCAGAGATCCAGAAGCCAAGAATTCATTGAATAGGCGATAGTGTTCCTTGTCATGGCCTTCTAATCTGCACCTGACACACCAGATGTCTTCTCTCTTATCTTTTCCCTTGTTGTTCTTCATATCTTCGACCTATAGAGACAAACTAGTTAGTTGACTCAATATCTGACTCATACCTGAGATGGATTCTCCCATAGGGGTTGATTCTAGTTTCATGGTGATCTCCAGTGCCTCAGAATGCAAAGAAATCTTATGTTGCATCAAAGGAACCTTGATGTGTGGTAAGAGGGCAGCAATGAACCATTCTTTGTTCTTCTCATCTGGGATCTGAAAAGTCAATCGGCATGTTAAGGTTTTGAATCTCTGATCGAATTCCCAAATAGGTTCGGCTACCTTCTACTAGATCTCTTTCAGCTCTATAATACATTGTGACTTTGATTTGGTTTTCTTGAACTCTACAGTCAGTGCATTCTTAATCTGGTTTAGTGGCTTAGGCTCTGCAAGTCCTTGGAAAAGCTTCATGTACTAGCTTAGTGCATGATCTCTTAGAGTGGTACTAAACGGAGTTATTTTGACAACTTCGTCAGTGACATTTTTAATATTCCATACGACTTCACATAGGAACCGGTGTTGATCAGGATCTTCAGATTCATCTCCCCTAAAGATAGGGAGTCTCATCTCATCTTCCATATATCTTCCTAGGTTTCCTGTCTGAGTATATATTGAATTGCTAGTAATAGTACTCTGAGGACTCTGGTGACTCTGACTATTCTGATTACTTAGTGTCGTTGAATCAACAGGAGGGACAATAGTACTTACTTCAATGGTTTGCGCAGTTTCTGAAGTCTCAGATTCTTCTTGGCGAAGCTCTTCAGCTTTCCCTTCCTCTGTCCCAGTAGGTTCTGAATGCTCCTCATCTGTCAAATATGCCTCTTCTCCACTATAGAAACCTCTGTCCCCATATTTCTACTTGAATAGGTTCGCAAGGTGAACTTCTCTGAACACTCTCCCACTGCGCGTATGTCCAGCTTTTGTGTCATTATTGTTGTCTGAATTCTTAAACATTAACTTTTCTCGATCCAACAAACCTATTGTACTATATCTTCAAGATGTTCTTTTCATGCAATAGAATCTTGAGTTTCAACTTTAGGAATTGTAAAAATTTCTCTCTGGGTCCCTTGAAGAAATATCTCTCGGCTTGGCTAAATGACTCTACTTTGTCAACAACAAACTCAGTGATGTACCCTCCAATGGTGCTATCAAACCAGTGATCTACTGCTCGTGATACGATGTTATCATCTCTCTTGACCTTTTTTATCAACTCTGACGTCCAAACCACAGGAGGTCTAGATCGGATCTCAAACTAGGTATCTTCTAACCTAGCTAACCACTCATATAGCTCCTCATGGATTCCCCCAAAGAAAATCTCATGTATATCAGTAAAGATATATTTCTCCAACCAATCCTCTGTACTAAGATTAGGGTTTTTGTTCTGGGCTTCAGCGAAGTCCTTTTCTTGATCCTATATCCAATTTTGAGTCTTTGTCTTTGATGGAAACCACCTTGACATTCCCTCAAGAATATTCATGTCCCAGCAATGGAACCATTTGTTGGCACAAGGGAAAACCTAAGGTTCAACTCCAAGAGTGCACCAACAAACCCTAACTACTGGCCCTTTCGGAAACACCTGCGAAGCAGATGCAATCTCACCCGAAGCATTTATGAGGGGGTTGCAGGACAGAGATGTCTACAACCAAGGGGAATATCAAGTGGATCTAATACAAGAAAAACATAGCATTCATACATCACTTATCTTCTTGGATCTACTCTGCACATCTACTTATCAAATCTAAAATAGTAATGCAATCACAACATATCAATGATAGAGATAGAATACCAATCACACACAACACAAAATATATGTGTTTCACCCTCTCTCTAGGGATACGACCACAGAATTGTGATTTATAATGTATTAAGATGAAGCATATAATTCTTGTATGCACTCTTAGCTAGCAGATCTTCTCTTCTTCTCCTCTCTTTCTCTCCCTATTGAGTCTCCATTTTGTCATAAGATAATACCCTATCTTACCCTCTATCTAGGTCTTTTTGCCTCTACTATAAACTGATATTAGACTATTCCCTCCTGAAATACATGCCTAATAGCTATGTCATGTCTACAAGAGGTAATTGGTGATTTAAAACATGTTTGTTTAATTTTCTTTAATTAATTCGATTAAAAGTGTTTTATGTTGTATAGTTCTAATAATTTGATTTGTCGACAGTCTAATCCAGCACTACTAAGCACCATGTGATCTAGTACCAAGGCATGCGCTATTCTAGTACCCAAGATAGTTTTGATCCAGTACCAATCTGTGTGCTATTCCGATACTCCTTGCTCTATTTTATTCCGGTACCAGATTCACGACTGTGTGCAATCTGGTACTAAAATATCTGTTTCAGGATGCGCCAGTTAGACATGGATAATGGTGGAGATTCCAAGAAGGCATTTGGGTAGAAGCATCTAAAGTTAGTTTTCCAGTTGCAGGAGACTCCATCACTCATGCACTTTGTGTCATGAGGATGGAGTCGACTCCTTAATATTCGATGTAAATTGTAATTCTAGAATTTCCTGAACTGTTTAATAAGTGTTGGTAGTATCGGCTCACCTTATATAAGGGATGTTGTGTAGAAAGGAAAGAGAGGAGATATACGATAATAATTCTGCAAGTATTTGTTATCATGATATATATTGTATAAGACTATTGATTCAATTTATCAGATGATTAATACAAAAGATCTTTTATGTAAATTCTTGGATGTGAGTGGAAGCTTTAGCCTGGTAACTCCTTAAGAGGTTCCTTGTTGGTTCGTAAAGGGCCCACCACCCCAACTAAGGTAAACCTCGTTGTGTATGTTATGTGTGTTTGTGTTTGTAGTTTACAACAGCACGTGTATGTGATTTGTCTTAATTTTCATTCTTAAGATTTAGCATAAAGTTCATTATTTTGGATTGGTGTGTAACAGCAAGTGCTATATCAAATAGACATTTTATTCTTAGATGTTGAAATTAGTTATTTCTTAATTTGAAGCATGGGATTGATGTTTGAATTTCATGATTGTAGTATCACAGGGAACCAAAAGACTTTATCTTTTATTTACATGTGCTGTAATAGAGTCTTTCAGTCAATATTGAATCTCCCTGTGTTGATGTGATTGAGTTATATGAGATTGAAATTGGTTTTTGTTTAACAGAATGGTTGAAATTGATTTCTTTAATCATTACAGGAAACAAGCTTCTTAATGTTCATCTTTCCAATACAAGTGTGTAACATGAACAGACTTGTTTCTCTGAGATAGTATTTCTTTGATTGATTGAGTTTCGATATTAGTTTTCTCCTTTAGGATCAGAGGATACTTTGAAATATTTCGAGATCTTAGGAATAGAATTTTTATGTTATTAGTTATTTCCTATATGCAATAGACTTAGATAGGTTACTTGTTCTCGGAACATATAGTGCATCAACTCTATTGATTATGAATCCCGGATTGACATTTAAATGAGTGTGAGATATACAGTGAACATATTTACGCACCAACACTCCCCTTCCTGTGCACCCAGCAATAGGGTTGATCTTCGCACCCAGCTGAAGATCTTACAATACCAGAAGACTCTCACACTTAGCACTTCCCTCTTACAAAACAATAATCTCTCATTACATACCAAAAACAACGAATGAACAACAACTAGATCGAAGCTCCTTTATTAATGTAGGTTCTTATTTATACATCACAATCACTAAATGGCATCCTTAGGTCGAAACCTAGGTGTCCAAAACCCTAGGTGTCTAAAACCCTAGGTCAACTTGACCCATATTTTTAGGGCTTCGCCAGCCTGTCTTTCCTTCCTTCTCGCACGATGCTCCAAAGCATCTAATTGTGGATTTTTCTTCTTGTTGAGTTGTCCGTGATCTTTCTTTCTTTCTTATTTGTCATCCCCGATCTCCTCATCCAACAGCTTACTTCGCTCCGTCTTTTCTTCTCTTTTGCTCACTTCGACCCAGTATCAGTCGTTGTGTCTTCCATGAAGTTCACATTCTCCCTTTTCTTCCTTGATATTCACATACTTCCATAACCAAGGGCCAACACCCATGTTCACATTGAACATTGGGTGCAATCCAAGGAAGGGGGGAGTTTTGAGCTCAAAATAATTGTCACCCATAGCCTTAGTGATAGTGTAAGGCCCATAGCAAAGTGGACAAAGCTTCTAATGGGGCCCTGTAAGGTGTTATTTATGCAAATGTAACTAGACCTTGTCTCCCACCTGAAACTTGTGCGGTACCTGATGTTGATCATGGTGTTTCTTGTACTTAGCATTGGCTTTCTGCAAAATCTCATGGACATGTTGGCAGATGTGTTGAATCCACTCAATGAATTTGGTGGCTTTGTTGGCCTCAAACTGAACATGGGAAGAATCTTTCTACGTGGTTGCAAGAGTTAGTGCAACATCAATGGGACCCAAGGGTTGAAATCCCAGCCCCACCTAAAAGGGGCTACGGCCGATGGAGCTATGGAGAGCCATTTTGTAGTTGTGTTGAACATAAGGAATACTCTCATCCCATGCATGCGGATGCATAGAGTTATACATGCACAGGATGTGCACAATCATCTGATTGATGAGCTCTGTTTGGCCATCGATTTGAGGGTGGAAGGTAGTGGATTTAGTGATCTTGGTGTCCAACAATGACCAGAGGCTCGACCAAAATCTGTTGAGGAACATGTTATCCCAATTGGATATGATGGTTTGTGGTATCCCAAAATGGAACCACACGCGTTCGAAGAAGATCTTGGTAGTATATGCCACTGTGATTCTCTTCTTGCGGGCTGTGAGAACGGCCATCTTCGAAAACTGATCAACCACCACAAATATGCAATCATTTCCTTTCTTGGTGGATGGAATTCCAGACATGTAATCCATCGAGATGGATTCCCAAAGCCTCTCGGGAGTAGGAAGAGGGATTTTTAAGCCTTGCTTCTTGATGGCTAGCTTGGAAATGGCACAAGCAATGCAAGATCTGATATACTTTTTGATTTCATGTCGAATTTTTGGCCAATAAAAATGTTTCTATAGAATGACCATAGTTTTCTCCATGCCAAAATGTCCATCCATTCAACTGTAGTGATCCTCCCAAATCATCTTTTCACGCTCGCTTGAAGGAACATAGAGATGGGCCAAATGGAATAACAGTCCATCCTGAATGTGAAAATAGGTGGAATTCACGCATGTACCCAAAAGATGATAGGTGGTGGAAAATTCTGCATCTTGTTGATAAATTTGGGGCCACTTTGATGCCTCATCCCAACATGAATAGATCATGGTGGTGAGTGCAGCCACGAGAAGTGGATTGAGGCATTCAATGACATGATTTGTGCTCCATGTCTTATACTTGATGTTGAGATGGAGTTGTTGTAGGTATGTGGACCAATTTTGATGGCAATCATTCTGCAACTTCTCTTGTGTCTGTATGAATGGCAAAGGCTTGTGATCAGTGTGGATGAGTCTCCTTTCCCATAATGTAATGTTTCCATTTACGACAGGCTTGCACAATGGAATACATTTCCTTGTCATAGGTGGGGTACTTTTTGATGGTATTTAAGAGTGTCTCACTATGGTATGCTACTAGATGACTGTGTTGAGTGAGAATTGTGCCTACACCATACTCGGATGCATTAGTCTCAATCTTGAACAGTTGTTGCAGATCAGGTAAGGAGAGTAATGGAGTTGAGAATAAGTGATTCTTCAGATCATCAAATTCTTGGTGTTGTGTCTTCACCCATGCTAAATTTTCCTTTCCACCTCCCTTGGTCACTTGGTTGAGGGCACATGAAATATGGGAGAATCCCAACACAAACTATCGATAGAAGTTGGCAATTCCCAAGAAGATTTGAAGATACGTTAGTGTGGTCAAGGTTGGCCAATCATGGATGACTTGGATCTTAGCTAGATCCACATGTACCCCATTCTAATCAACAATGTATCCCAATTATTAGACAATGTTCATGCCAAAGGAGCATTTTTCCAAGTTGGCATATAGTTTGTGTTGTCGTAGAGTGTTCAAAACCTGTTGAATATGTTGCATGTGCTCCTCCCAAGTTTTTCTGAAGATGAGGATTTCATCCAGATATACCACCATAAAATATTTTTTGAAGGGTCTCAATACATCATCCATCTGTTGGATCATGTTGTCATTGATGCCAATGGTTTGTCATTGATGCCAATGGTTTGATTACTTGGGAGATTGTTGGATCATATGTCATTGATGTAAATGGTTTGGTTTGATTGATGTCATTGGTTGATGTCAAGTA
>ML781873.1:447236-460628 GCA_009831015.1 Picea engelmannii | reverse complement strand
TAATAAAAAGAAAATTGTACATACATCTTGTGTTCTTTGTGTTCATTGTGGTGATGACTTGTTGATGATATATTGCTGATATATGTTGCTGATATGTGCTCACATCTAACTGGTTATAAATGACAACAATGGGTAATGAATAAGTGTTGAATGTTAATTGATGAGTTTTTGTGCAAGAGGAAAGTTTTGGGAAAAGAGCCCCACACTCATTCACCCCCCCCTCTAAGTGTGGTAGGTGTGTCCAACAAATCGATAGAAGTTGGCAATTCCCAAGAAGATTTGAAGATACGTTAGTGTGGTCAAGGTTGGCCAATCATGGATGACTTGGATCTTAGCTAGATCCACATGTACCCCATTCTAATCAACAATGTATCCCAATTATTAGACCATGTTCATGCCAAAGGAGCATTTTTCCAAGTTGGCATATAGTTTGTGTTGTCGTAGAGTGTTCAAAACCTGTTGAATATGTTGCATGTGCTCCTCCCAAGTTTTTCTGAAGATGAGGATTTCATCCAGATATACCACCATAAAATATTTTTTGAAGGGTCTCAATACATCATCCATCAACCTTATGAAAGTGGTTGGTGAATTTGTTAAGCCAAAGGGAATGACTAGCCATTTGAAGAGACCTTCTTTAGATTTGAAACTTGTCTTTCATACATCAGTTCGTTCGATGGGAACCTTGTGGTAGCCATACATTAGGTCAATCTTGTTGAATAACTTTTCCCCCTTGAGTTTTTCAAGAAGGTCATCAATTAGAGGAATTGGATATCGGTTCCTGAATGAGATTTTGTTTAATTCTCTGTAATCAATGTAGATCTGCAAGGTCCTGTCTTTCATCTGCACCAGTAAAATTGGGCTTCCACAAGGGGAGGAGTTGGGTCTGATGTGCCCCTTTTGAAACAACTCTTGGATCTGATGCTTCATTTTGTCATTTTCCATCAACAAGCGATGATAGACTAGTCCATTAGACAAAGGTGCACCGGGGGTTAGATCAATTGGATGCTTGACTTGGCAATGTGTTGGTACCCCAGTGGGTGAGGAGAAGATGTCTTTGTACTCTTCCACAATCTCGTCCACTTTCTTTTTCTATAAAGAGAGGCTCTGTGTAGAGGCCAGGGATGTGGTGGCAACCTTCTGCTTACTGTGAGCACCGATCACAAAGAAAATGAAATTATCGGTCTGTGAAATGACCTTACTACATTGCTTAGTAGAGATTAAAGAAATAGCGGTAGGTGACGCTACCTCTGGTATCTTGTACATTTGTCTACCCAAAGTAATAATAAAACTGTGGGGTCTAGACTCATACACAACATGTCACTTCCACAAATATAGTTTTCCTAAAAGAACATCACAAACTTCAAGGGGAGAAATCTCACACAATACCTCATCTTTAAAGGGCTTGATGGCGAAGGGTAGACGCCATTGTTGGTTGGTGCAAAGATCTCTTCCTTGTAAAAGCCAACTGATGGTGTAGGGTTGTAGGTGCGGTGTCATCGGTGAGTCCAGTCACTTGATGACATATTCTTAGATCAATTTCTTCTTAATGTGGCTACATACAATGAAATGAAGTGGAGCCCCCTTTACCCATATATATGAGTGAAAGAGGCATTCCCCTTCCTCTGTTTCTTTTGGTTCGCTTGGTTGGACTTTGGTGGTAGCGATAGTGGCACTGGGTTTGACATCGATAATCCGCTTCCCTCCTTCTGGATTTTATTTGAAGTCGGAATCTTCTTTTGACTTGGAAGCTTTCATCTTAGCCACCATTGACTACTTGGAGCGACATTATTCAGTGTTGTGCCAAGGGATTTTATGGTATTCACACCACTTTCCCATGTCCTTCTTCAATTTCTCATTACCCTTATTATGTTGTGGCTTGGACTAGTTGTCCTGAGAGTGGCCATCTTTTCTTTGTCCCTTGTTTTGTGGGTTGGGGCCATCTTTGCCCTGCTTCGGCTGTGAGGAGTTTGAATATCCAAACTCTTACCTCTTCTGCTTAAATTTATGTTTGATATTGGCATCATATCTATAAGTCGCACCAAATGATGTGATGTACAGAAACTCTATTTATGTTTGAATGTATCTATGAAAACAACTATGGTATTTGAGCAGAAAATGTCCCTCAGAGTCTTTGATACCCAATTTGGTGCACAAGGTATAGAAAATATTGGTGAAATCTGGTACCATTTGGTCCCTTTCCTGATGCAGCATGGTCCATCTTGTGTACTAATCCTCATAGCTTCCAATGGGGTAGTATTGTTCTTTAATGGAATCCCTAAAGGAATCCCATGTAGGGGTGACCACAAATATTGAATATTCCTCTATGACCCTTTTCTCAGAGTAACTATCCCACCAACCCTTAACATGGGGGACGACCTTGAGGAGTGCAAAAGTAATATTTTATCTATCAGAAAAATTGTGGACCGAAAAATACCCTTCAAGCATATTCATCCATTTATCTACAGCATTCACATCTATAAGTCCTTCAAATAATGGAATATAAAAATTTACTTGTACCTTGAAGGGGGTTGCATGGTCGTTTGATGAATATGTGTCTCCTATGGGAAACCGTCGAAGGATCTATGCAAAGTTGTCCATGATTTTGTTCCTTTGTCGCGCAAGGGATTCCTCGAGAAACATTTTAAAAGGATCTCCTTCTCCATCATATTTCTTCTCATCCCACATGAGTTTTTGTTGGGCTCGGGGTGATTGATCTTGCAAAGGCTTGACTAGTTCGAGTCCCAACTTCTTGTACCAAAATCTTGTCGGGGACATGCACGAAGAAAAATAAATGAAGAGCAGATCGCTCTGATACCAAAGATCCATATTTATGAGAGGAATGAAATGAATAACTTAATTAATACAATAACATAGAGATATAGAGAACAACAACAGATATCCAGTGAATAATCATTTTACTAATCCCACCCACATTCTTGAATTTTACTATCTTTGTGCATAACCAACTATTTATTGTTTAGTGTTCCCAAATCCAATCATTAAACTCATGTAAGAGGGTGGGTTTGAGGAGTCACATCTCATAGTTTTGGGGGGCATGGGGCTAAAGTACAATCATTTTTGGAAAGAGAGAGAGTCAAACAAGCAAGGGAGAAGAAGGGAAATTCGTATGCATAAAGGAGATAGTTTTTACATGCAGGTTTTTGGCAGCAAGAGGACAGTTGAGTGTTGGGAAGAGCACCAATAATGATATGCCTTAAGGTCACCATTGTTTGGATATGTGTTGTGCTAGAAATGAGGTCGATGTGCCTGTGAAAGCAGGTTGTAAGCCTGTAGTGTGTTTTTTGTTGAGGAAATGGCTCAAGAGCCTTGTGGAAGTTATTGTGAGCACTCTTGAAGCAGCTAAGAGTTCCTCAAAGTCTCTATATGAGATATTTTTGTCCAATTGAGTGCAATAGAAGCCTTAATAAATGAATGGTACATCTTGAGGGACTATGAGAAGTGAAGGGGATACATTCCTTGGTTGTACAGGTTGTGGGGAAGAGAATTGGAGGATTGGAACTGTTGTGGGAGTAGAACCTGGATTTTGGGGATGTTGTGTATGAAGAGTGGAAAGCCAAGAGGGAAGGATCTCCTTGTGGACTCATACCCTCAACTCAGGGGGGGCTTGATGTTGAGATAAATTGAACAGCAACACCTCTGGCAAGGAGTTACATCCTTTGTACATAGCCAGTGAATAATATTATTATTAATTGTTTCAATGTACATAATATACAATTTGTCCCCTCCCCATATGGGGTGTCATGCGTCAGACAGTGAACATGGGGGAGGCTAAAGGGATGCAGGAATTGGCAGGCCACATGCCCCGCACCTTCACTATCACCCCCATCAATTTAATGGATTTCAATTACACTCTCTCGCTCATTCTCTACACAGAGTACCACCTTCATATGCTACAGCGTGTCATTCCTCTTGGAGAAGTTATGGTGATGGATGTTGTGAATAGGTTGTCATGTCACCTCCTCCATCTTTTTCACTTGGCTCTGGGGTTGTTCCTCCTCTATTTCCTATCATTTTCCATTGTTGTTGTTGTTCTCTTCCATTGTCTCAATTCTTCGGTCGCCCCTTCCTTTTGGTTCCAAAATTTTGCTTTGAATATTTCCCTCCCCCACCTCCCCCTCATGGTTATGTTGTGGTAGAGAGGAAAGTCCAAATGAGGCCTGGCCTAGTACAATAATTATGGAAGGATGGATAATTGAAACCTTGGCCAGAATCAACCCTTTCTCACTTTCGTTTCTTCTCAATCCCTCATTGATCATCAAATCCTTGCTCCATTGTCTTCGTCTTGGGCCTATCAAGTTGAGTGGTTTGAAATCCAGAGGAACTCTCTGGGCTTCTTCCCTAGTGCCATTGTATATGTGCCTTCTACCTATCGATCATCCATCTCCTCTACAACACCTTCAGTTGACCCCCATCCCAACTCCATTCCCACTCTGGAGGAGACCCCATCTCAACCCCTTCCACCCATTTGTTGTGCATGTGGGGATTACTCTCATATCCAGGCTTCAATGGATATTTTGCAGGAACTGGTCTTCAAAGTCAGGCACAACTTGGCAGATCCTGTGTTAAGGTCCGAGCTCAGGGAGCACCACAAAGAAAATTTGGAGGCTCGGTTATATTCACTCCTCCACCACTCTCCAGTTCCTTCAACCGCAGTGGAAAACAGGACTTTGGAGTCTAGTGACATTGGGGCACCTACTCACCTGCACATGAATCCAACATGAAGACATTATTCTCAAGTTCTAGTTTTAGGATTATACTGATGGCCAGGTTTTGGTTAGTTTTTGTAATCGCCCTACGTGGCACCGAGGTTGATAGACAGCACAACATCCATAGGGAGTTTTTTTTTGGCTATGGAAATTTTTTATATTTTAGGAAGTGGTTTATTTTGAACACCTGGCTGCATTGGTTTCCCACCTGCGAAATGAAGACCAATAAACTTTATGCTTTGGATACAGTCATGTATATGGTGGAATTTGACATGTAACTTATAATACAAAAACTTATTTACAAAAAACAAAAATGTAATTCATCCCCAACCACATTAAATCAATATGGTATCTTAGCCCCAAACATATCCTCTCATCAGCCTAAATCATGTTTATACAATTACATTATAATTTATGGGGTTTAATACCATGTATTTTAAAGGCAACTTTAGAGAACCATGACTTTTAACTTGAACCAACATGTGTGTGTGTGTGTGTGTGTGTGTGTGTGTGTGTGTGTGTGTGTGTGTGTTTGAGGCGGGAGAGTCGGTATGATTATAGGGTTGGTGAGTCGGGATGCAAATAGGTCAATGCACCTATCCTTGTAAAATGTAATCATGCTCAAGTTATTAATAATATCAAATCATTGGGTGCAGAAAGATCATATGAAAAGAGATGGGGGGACAAACTCCACCGAAAAATGGAAAAGTGGGGGCTAATCCAAGGAGGATTAAGTCTGAGGGAATATTTTATTAATATTTCATAAAAGTGAAATTATGGATAATTATTTATCCTAAGTTCCTGAGGGATGGGAACGAATCACCAAGTGGCTAAATTTATTTCTGAAGGTGACAAGTGTCCAATTTAAGGCATGAAATATATATTGTCAGCCTTAGTGTCTTTTGGGGGGGAATTCATTCATTTCTCATGTGCAGAAGGGCTCATACCATCTGAGGAAAGATGACCATTACCTTATCTACAGAGAAAATATTGTAAAGGGGTTTTATGTATGATAACCAGAGTACTTGTTGTCGAAGAGGCAAGTTGTCGGGCATGTTATCCCCACTTTTTAGGGATAACTAGGAGATCATGTCTCGAGGCCCACAGGTCCTAGACATGGAGTACCGAGAGTAGGATTGACCTAAGCATGGCCCTGGAGGGTCCACCTTTTCTTCATTCATCATCTTTGTCTTGTCAGCAGCAGCGGCATCCATCACCATCAGCCTGATCCTGTATCAGAAGAGGTTCTTGCTCCATGAGGTAATTGATCTAGGTATCATGGTATGTGTCACTTTTGATCATTTAAACCTTTAAATATATGCATCTGGTTCTTTTTATCTCTAACAACTGCTTAGATCTTACATTATACCACTTGACCATGCTTGGGGAAATTGACAGGGTGCCCTAGCAAGCCTATGCCCATAGGTCTTTGTTTGCCACTGGGGAAATTTCTTAAAATCCATCATCTGCTCCCATCATAGCACCATTGTTTCATCTTATCTCATGCTCATTTATCCCATTCCCCTTGTCCGGTCATTGGGTTGACCTATTTGCAGGATTGCACCTTATCTCGTGGGAAGAAGGGACTAAAGGCCCAGAAGGTAAAAGCAGCTGGTAAAAGACAAAAGCCTAGAAATAAAACCTCAATATGCTTCACCCAGGGATCCCCGAGAAGGCAGTAAAAAGCCTCTCAGAAAGAAACAAGAGGGACTCGAAAAATAACAAAACAAGACCTAGTCATAGGATAGGGGGTCTCATCACGAGCTAGCCTATTAGGTCCATGGGTACTTAACAGTATGACATTACCACCATATGGTTACCACACCAGGGCAATGACCTTTGGTTGCATAGCCAAGGGAAAGGGGGTCTCATCATGAGCCAGCGTTCTCATCTTTGTGAAAGTACTTGTGGGTAACGTTGTCAGCTCTGGTCACCATGCCAAGGCAGTGTCCCCTGGTTAGTTCTTGAACAAAAAAATCAAACAAAAGAATAAAACAAGAATAAAAAGAATAAAGGCGAGAATGGGCTTGGAAAAAATGCATCCATGATAGGTACAACTCGCCTTCTACAAAGGCACCCACAGGTAACACTTATGCATCCTTGGCCCTCACTGCACCCACATGTTTGGACATCCCCTAACCACATCACCTCACTTACATGGCTTGGATGAGATCTTTCTGGAAACTCTCCTTTTCTTATGGACACTAGCCCAATAGGACGCCTTGTCCTTTTCTCCAATCTTGTATTGCAGGTTTTTGTAATGTCTTTGAGAAATTGACTGATGTATTAGTGGTTTTATGCATATGTTTAATAATATTTTTCATGAGATGTGATTATCATTTCTATGATCCCTGTGACTGATGAGCCCGTGGAGGGCGTAGATTTTGATGTGCAGGACCATGCCCGACGGACAGGTACCATTTGGACCGGTACACATGGGGAGATAACCAGTTCGGACCTCTATGGGGCTGAAGATCCCACCAGATGGATGTTGAGACCCCATCAGGGGGGAGAGATAGGATAGATCTTTATTAGGGGTTTTGCACCTAAGAGGAAGAGGACGCTCCACCAAAGACACTTCGGCAGGACTAGACCTAGGGGGAATGACCCTTTTTCAGTGCAACGCTAGCCTTGGAAGGCTTAGGACGTCCCCATCTTCACCATGACGTCATCCAACTTCATGAACCCTTTTGGAGGCAGACTGGGCAGCAATGGCACGTGTGGCATGTTGGAGAGGCCCCTAGGGAGCTAATGTTTTTCTCCTGGATGTCTCATTTTCCCTAGAAAGGGATAGCGCCTCCTTTGAAGGGGCTTTTACTCTCTTCTCTGCTTAATTAGGGTTTTTACTTAGAATTTAATGTAAAAATAGTATGATTTTGAAATTATGGCTTTGTCAGCCTTTTTATGACCTAAAAGGTAAAATTAGGTCATTGATACAGTATATATTGAGGATTTTGATCCTCATTTTAGCATCACAAATTCACTCACTCATAGTGAGGTCTGATTTTTAGTGCCCTATTGGGGTTTTTGGCTAAACTAAGTGATGTGCACTTGTTGAAGGAAGAGATTTTTTGGCATTTATGGTGTTTCTCTTGAAGGAAGGTGTTACAACTAGGGTTTGCATGGTTATTTCTTCATGAATTGTAAGTGTTTCTTCTACAAAACTTCTTATTGAATGGTTGTAGTTTAAATTTCTTGCATATTTTTTATACATTTTCTTAATCAAAACCCTAAGTGACAAGCACACAAGTAGGTCCTTGTCTCATGTCCCATGATAGAGAAATTTTCAGCCATTGAAAGAGAGAAAGAGAGCCTAGCCATAGCTACATTCCTTGTTTCTCTTTCCATTGTGCTAGTCGTACCTTTTAGAATCCAAGAGGAGGAAGACGTCCCAATCCTAGGTTATCTACACTTAGGGGCATTTTTCCTTTAGGGTTTGATGAAAGAGCCTTGATGTAGCAACACTCTCCCTCATTAAGCCTTCTTCTCTTGATTTTGTGCTTCATCTAAGATAGTCATTTGTCGGGAAGGAGGAGAGAGCATGAGGCCTTTCTTTTGCAACATCGGAGTGAGCCTCTCTCCCCTAGGGTTCTGTCTTTGAGGCCCTGCTTTAGCAGCACCTTGAAACTTTTCCCTCTAGTCCTTTGAAATCTTGCCTCCTTCAACCTGTGCGTCCTTCACTTATGGACTCCATTCTACCCTAAGGCACTGATCCTAATACCTCCAGCATTGAAGTAAGACTTTGATCCAAACACTCTCAAAACTTGAATTTAAAACCCTAACTGCACTAACCATAACCTACTAACCCTAAGTTGTTGACGTCGCTCTTGGTTATTTCATCTCAATGCAACAACGTTTTACTTTATGAGAAATTGAATGATGGTTTAAAGAATTTATTTAATGAAGTGTTGATTGATCCCATTGAATGCCACATCGTTCTAGTATTTATTGGCAAAGTGACATTATATTTTCATTGCTATTGTGTAAACATTGACTTCGTCAACATTTACTTTCAAATCTCTTATATTGAATATCAGATAGTTCTTGATTGATAGGAAGTACTAACCCATTGAAATAAACTTTCAAGTATCATTTTGTTGTTGTCTTGTTCCAGGCATGTACTCTTCATTGGGTTTTACTTTATTATTGGTTTTTTAGCCGAAACTTCTGATTGGTGGTGATCTGTGAAGGGGGGGGGGGGGGGGGGGAATTATCTTTATCCTATTAACCTTTTACCTCTTCAAAACCCCAGGTCACCAAGGACATCTCCCCTGGGCCTAACCTCCCTACAGAGAAAGAACCTACCCATCGTGGTGACATTGGGTGGGATAGGTTCCTGTTACACCAATTTGGCCTTCTACCTTCTAGCCTTTACTCCTAGCTAGAAACTGTGCGATAACATTTTGGTGTCATTGTCGAGGAAACTAAGTCAATTTTCCTCAAATGACAAATATTTTCAATAAGACTTGCCTCTAGAGTTTTATCTAACAAGATTACCTGGCGACTCCACTAGGGTATTTTCCCTTATCCTTTGATAGTTTTAGGCAAATTATCTGGAAACTCCACTGATTTTTTTAGGGTGCAACCTTACTCTCAAAATCTGTGATATTTCCAAGTTATGGGATCATGGCACACTGGGAACAAATGTATCCGAGTATTGATTTCATAAGTTTTCAAGGATACCCAAATAACTTTGATACAAAATGGCTAAACAACTCTCCAACGTTTTTGGGCCTCCCAACTCCTCACATCGTAAATTTTTTGGAGTATTTGAGCAAGATAAAGTTGGGAGGAGAGGATGCTCTTATAAAATTATTCATACTCACTCCACCATCCTACTTGCAAGATCGGTTTAAGATTTGTTGTGAAGACAAGGGTATATCATCTTTCATACACCTCATCAGTACGTTCATTGACCTTACCAAACCATGTTGCCAAATGTATGAAGATGTCCTTCATAATTTAACAATTGCCTTGGAATATGGGGGATTCACTACTGAGATTGTGGCAGATCTCAAAAATGCTTATCATGTTCAAAATGAAGAACCCTCTAATGTGAAAAAATAGATCCATAAAGAACTGTGTCAACCCCTTGAAAACGAGCAGGATTTTTCCCATGATTCAATAGAGTGTTGTGAAGACATGACTAAAGAAGTGAATTGTGAGGATGAAGCACCAATAACCACTCCTCAACCTGATGAAGCCCTCCAAGATCCTATCCCTCCTGCACAATATGAAGATAATGAGGTAAGTCATTTTCCTTTCCAGTTTTTTTATGATACCTTGTTCTATGACTCAGAGAGTGAAGAGGAAATGGAACCCTTGGACAAGCTTGATCCTCTATGTCTCAAGACTAAAGATGTGGAGGAAGATCTTCCACTTGATGAAATTATCCGAACACTTGAAGCTCTTGCACGGGAAGGATTAAATAAGGTGAGTTATTTCAAAACTTTCAATGATTCTTTATTTTATGATGTAGAGAGAAAAGAAGTATCGGATGTTTTAACCCCTTCATGTTATGATGAAGATAATGACTTTGTTGATAATTTTGATGAATTCATACATGTTGGGAACTGTGGATGGGATATGATTAGATATGATGGAAATCCCATGTATGACATTGATGGTCCTTTCCAAAGGTTTCCTTTGCATTTATCACATGAAGTTACTAATAATTTTGATATCTGGCAATAAGAACCTAACCTTATTCAAACACCCAGGGATGACCTAATGCTATGCTCTCCGATTAATTTTTGGTCATACATTGAATACTTTGATGACTATCCATCTGAGCACTTAGATTTATCCTATGACGAAAGTTATCAACCAACATTATGCTCAAATATTTATAAAAATGAGGAAGTTACTTCCCTGAAGCAGGATACCTGTGATAGGATTTTCCACCCCACTTTGATCACTTTACCTCCCTATGTCATTAAAGGTGTGGTTTGGAAACATGTCCCTTATCTCAAGTCTCTTGTAAGGCAAAAACTCATTCTACATTTTAGGGGAAATATGAGTTTCTCAAGAAGAAGCCTATTATCACAGTTTTCCAGCCTCCCCTTTAGGAATGGTCAGTCATCCTTTCAGTTTTTTCTAATCCCTCCTCCGGCTTGAAGTTGTGAATATATCCAAGGTAGCCAGCATTCAAATTCCTCGAGTCAGTCTCCTGAACCTTTGACTTTTCACAATCCATTCCTGAGATGGATTGAGCACTCTCTTGAGACTATGTATTGGGATCACTTTTTCCCTCCCACACGCCTCCATGAGTTAGACTTTGAGATTTATGATGATATGATATATATTGTAACCCATGACATTTTTTTGCTTGATTCGTCACTATTTTGGTTTATGATGAAGCAAAAAGGTAGGTATCGAGGAACGTTGTTGGATTGGATTTACTAGTTGCTTGACTACGCCCAACATTCTAACCAACACGTAAGTACATGTAAGAAGTTTGCTTTCACATTTACATCTATTGATTGTTTTATTTCAGTATATATGTGTGTGTATGTTGGGGTGGCATTGCCACCACAATTTTGTTACTGATACTTCTATCGAGATTGAGCAGGTCTACAGGATATTCCAGAGATGTTGAGGTTCTCATGCGCTCTACAGTGAGAACATGTCCCCGAATTGGAGCCAAATGGTATCCCCACTTTTCAGGGATAACTAGTAGATCATGTCTCGAGGCCCACAGGTCCTAGACATGGAGTATCGAGAGAAGGATTGACCTGAGCATGGCCTTGGAGGGCCCACCTTTTCTGCATTCATCATCTTTGTCTTGTCAGCAGCAGCAGCATCCATCACCATCGGTCTGATCTTGTATCAGAAGAGGTTCTTGCTCCATGAGGTAATTGATCCAGGTATCATGGTATGTGTCACTTTTGATCATTGAAACCTTTAAATATATCCATCTGATTCCTTTTATCTATAATGACGTAGACACCGACCCTATCGGCCCTCGGGTCGACAGTCCACTACAGGATCGCTCTACTTCCTACCCTTGAGTCAGCTTGACTCTTCAATTCCTCTTTGGGGAATCCAACACACATAAAACAGTGCTTCTCCATAGGTCCTTATGAATTGATCTCACGTGATCAAACACGAAGCCTCAATTCTCGCCTCCTTTTGACCAAACAATGTGGTCATGTTTCTCATGATTTTGGAATCTCGGAGTTCACGACCTCGCGACTTCTCCTCCCAAATATTCAACTCTTCACTTTTTGAGACCCGAAGTTTCGATGTGCCTAAACACTTGTCATAACTCGCCACTCACGATTTTGTGAGTCGAAACTTCCAATTCTTGTGTCCAAATCTCACGATACCCGAAATGTCGATATGGGCACACTCCTTCTCTTGTCAGCGCCCTCCATGCATGACTACCGTCTAGGCCTAACTCTATCACTTTTCGCTTCTCGCCGCTTCGTGAGTTTCGATGTCGAACTCTTGGCTCTTGTCTCGTGAATCCCTGAGACACGAGAGGTCAACGGGGTATTAACTTCCTTCAAAAGACAACTCGCATCCACCCGTCTCTTCTACGGGCCCACCTCATGATTCTACCACGTGTCCCTCGTGCTATCTTCGCACTTCGCGATTTCACTCCTCAAGCGATTCCTCCTTGGTATCCCCAACACCCGAAGTGTCGAGATCCTGAACTCATCAGCAACCTTATCACAACTCGTGACTTCAAGACTTTTGGAATGGAAGTCTCAACCTTCTATCCTCCGAAACGTCGAAATGTCGAATCCCGATACACGTCACCGATAACTGGCCCCACACACATGATTCTTTGCCCCTTCAGGACTTTTCCTTTCACAACCTAGAGTACCCAAACTTTGGGCTCTCACCTCGTGAACCTCGAATATGCAAGATCTTTATATCTCTGCCACCTGTCCTCCCCGAATGAACGGCTCTGATCCACTCACCACTTTGCTACTTCGCCTTTCGCAACTTCGTGAATCTCGCTAAAAGGCCTTCGGTTCTCCTGCTCATGAAACCCCGAAATGTCGAAATGCTTGGACTCCGGCACGTGTCCAAGTACTGGTCCCCACTACAAAACTTTCCACCTTGTCGGGGTTTCGGACTTCGCAATTTCGCGAATCCAAACGTCGAAGCTTCAGTCTTTCCACCCACAAAACCCCAAAATGGAATTTCGTGAGTAGATCCAACGGTCCTCATTGGCATGAATCTACAGCCCTCTCTCTCCTGAGCTTCTACTTGTAGAAAATGATCACCATAACCTCCTTGCTCCTCTGTGAGATCTGACGACTCGCGGGATTTCGCGAATTCTCCACAGAGAATTCTGACCGTCCATTCTCCCTTCTAAGAACTTCTACAAATTTGATAAAGTGATTTGCCATGAAACTTAACCACCTGCAACACAACCTTGCGACGCCTTAAGGCACCAACCTTATGTTCTTTTCTTCGATGACTGTGAAGACTCTATCCCTCCTGATCTTTCTCCAACTCTGAGTCTTAAAGAAGACTCTTGCACGCACTCCTTGCGACAAATCCTTCAATTACTTCAAAGAATCAAAGTCCTTCGACTCTGCACACTCCTTGTAGAAATAGTCTCTCAACAGTCCTTCGGGTCTTACAAACCCTGAAACTACTCTCGGCCTACACACACTTTGCATGGATCCTGTGTGTTTGCACTCTTTTC
>ML781873.1:421020-435783 GCA_009831015.1 Picea engelmannii | reverse complement strand
AGCTTATTCACTCAAGTGAGGGGTGAATAGCTTATGAAATGCAGCTTACAATGTGTATTGCCAAAGAATGGGTCTCTAGCAATCTCAGCAGCATAACAGTATGAAGAATTCCTTGAAGAAATGGTGGTCATTCATGGCTTTTTCTAGCCAAGCATTGGGTTATTATGCAACCTCTTTTGAATGTGAAAAGGGGCTCTTTAGGGCACAATTAGGTCTTTGACCAGCCTCCCCATGCAGAGTGAGCTCGGATTTGATGTCAAATCGACTTGGGAGCCGATCCATTAGTGGTTGGGAGGCCGACCAGCTTCATAAATGCGTCGTTTGGCAGGCGCGCGGGTTTTGCACCCCACAGCCGCGCATATGCGCTCCAGGTATGAAGACGTTGCGCGCGCGCGTGCGCGCTCAGTGGGTGCAAAGCGCCTTTTAATTTTTTGGCCATTTTGTATAGTTTTGACCCTTTTGTTGTGCTGTGGAATTAATCCTTGTGCCATGAATGACTGTTTTTCTGTGCTGACGATGCGGAGTTCTTGTCGCCCTGTGCGGACGAAATTCCAGCAATAACACTGTGCCTAACTTCACCTCTGAGGAAATGAGAACAAAAGCTATCCTATCTGAGCTTTCAAAGACAAACCTCTGAACCCGTTGTCAACGCACTCCTTGCGGACAATTCAACTACACTCTTTGCAAGAACTCTTGCTCAGATAGAGAAACAATTGAAACTCATTCCTTACTTTCTCTCAGACTTCAAACACAAAACATGAAATCATATACACAGAATATAAAGCAAATGTATAACAGAAAGTAAACATCCATGAGCATAACATTCAAAAATGCACACACAGAGAATATCACAACTCCAAGAATTCTTCTACACAGCTCTCTGCTTCTTCTCTATGCTCTATGCTCAATTGACATAATCTTACATCTATACTATGAGGATGTCTATATCTCGTTTCCCTCTTGCGCTCTAAACTGTCTAATCTAAGAATTTAATTCTATCTACCTACATTCATTACACATAAATGCTCCTATCTACTATGGACGAGAGTGGATCGATCAAGGTCCTTTTACAATAATACAAGCATGCCTCCACTTAATGACTTCATTAATATTTCAAAAACTTTTCAAAAAAATGTGCTCAGTGCTTTTCCAGTTGTCTCTTTTCTCCACGTTGGCTCGCTGCTAGCTATGCTTGCACGCTCTTGTGATGCTCCTACATCATACTCCCTCGCTTGAAAATTTTCATGGGCTCTTGTCCATGAGCTCGCGCACGGTCTTCCCATGCTTCTGGATTTCTGCTTCCTTCTCCCAGCTGGCATCTTCAACTAGATGGCCCTTCCACTTGACTAAGTATTCAAAGTATTGCTTTCACCTGGTCCTCTTACCAACTCTTTTGTCCAGTATGTGCTCCATCTACAGCTTTTCTGCCACTGGAATTTGTTTTGTCCACTGAACCTCTGGTTGTTCATTTCCTGCTTCTGCTTCCTCAACTTTATAAGGGTAAAAATCTAAGACATTGAATATCGGAGAAATTTCGATCCCATCGGGTAATTCAATCTCATATGCATTCACTCCAAATTTCTTCAAGACCTTACATGGTCCGATTTTCTTCATCTTGAGTTTATGATATGTTCCCCTCAGGAACCTTTCCTATCTCAAATGTGCGAGAATCAAATCGCCAACTTCAAACTGAAGTTCTCTCCTGCGTTGATCTGCCCTGCATTTATATTCTTATCTTGAATGTTGCAATCGCTCCTTCACCTGGATGTGAATCTCCTTCATCGCATCTGCGAAATCTTCTGCACTAGCACTCCTAGTCGCAGTTTGTTATGAATCCCTCAGCTCAGAAATTCCTCTTGGTTGCATGCCATAGACAATCCGAAATGGACTCTTCTTCATTCTTCTATTGATTGAATCATTGTAAGAAAACTCCACCTATGGTAATATGTTGTCCCATTGGTTGTGGTGTTATGTCACCAAGCTCCTCAGCAAGTCTCCCAAACTCCGATTCACGACTTCTGTCTGTCCATCCATCTGAGGATGATAAGCTGAACTAAACAACAAATTTTTTCCCAACTTCTTCCATAAGGTTCTCTAGAAGTTTCCTATGAAATTAGTATTTCGATACGAAACTATGCTCCTTGGCAAGCCATAAAGTCGAATGACTTCTTTGAAAAATAGGTTCGCAATATGAGTTGCGTCACTGGTTTTCTGACATGGAATGAAATGTGCCATTTTGGAAAATCTATCCACCACCACAAATATTGAGTCAAACCCTCTTTGTGTTCTTGGAAACCCCAATATGAAGTCCATGATGACTGCATCCCACGGCCTCTCAGGTATGGGCAATGGTTGATAAAAACCTACATTCTACCTCTTTCCTTTTGAATGTTGACAAATTCTACATCTGTCCAGAAATATTTTGACGTCTGCTCGCATTCCTAGCCAAAAATATGACTCATTCAACTTTGTGAACGTCTTTTCATGACCGAAATGTACGGCCAATCCTCCACTATGTTTCTCCTTCAGCAAATTCTCCCTCATGGAGCATTTTGGAATACAAAGTTGATTACCTTTAAACAGTAATCCTTCCTGGATCATGTATTCTGCCCATTGGCTTCTATCCCTGAGAATTGGATTCTCAGTTGCTTCATACGCCTCTTTAAAATCTAGATCATCTCTGTACATGTCCCTGAGATCATCAAAACCCAATGTTTTGACTCTGAAATCCTGCAATAGCAAACATTTCCTGCTCAAAGCGTCAACAACTTTGTTAGCAGTTCCAGAAATATGTTTAATCACAAAAGTGAAATTTTGCATATATTCAACCCCTTTAACATGTCTTTGATTCAACTTCTCCTGTTGAGTCACAAATTGTAATGCATGATTATCACTGTATAAGACAAACTCCTTGGGAATCAAGTAATGTCTCCATTTCTTCAATGTCTGAATAATAGCATAGAATTCCTTATCATATGTGTAGTATTTCACTTTCGCTTCATTCAGCTTCTCGCTGAAATATGCTATCGGCCTATCTTCTTGACTCAAGACTGCCCCTATTGCAAATCCACTTGCATCGCATTTCACTTGAAATGTGTTTTGGAAATTAGGTAACACCAAAATTGGTTGTTCCATGATCTTCCTCTTCAACAAATTAAAACTCTTTTCAGACTCTTCTGTCTAGTGAAAAGATTTGTGTCTCTTCTTCACTATGTCCATCATCGGTGCACTAATTCCACTGAAATTCCTGATGAACTTCCTGTAGAAACTAGCCAATCTGTGAAAACTTCGAACTTCAAAGATATTCTTTGGTGACGACCAATTCTTGATTACCTCCACCTTATCTGGATCCATCCTCAACTTATCTACAGAAATAACAAAACCCAAATAAATGAGCTCTGTATTCATGAATGAGGATTTCTTCATGTTTATCAGCAGCTTCTCCTGCTATAACCTCTGCATCATTGTAGCCAAATGTTTCAGATGCTCTACCTTTGTTTTAATGAAAATCAGTATGTCATCAAGGTACACAATGACAAATTTTAAGATGAAATCCTTCAGGACTTCATTCATCAATCTCATGAAAGTACTCGACGTGTTTGTTAAACCAAACGGCATAACAAGCCATTCATACAACCCTTCGTTAGTCTTGAAGGTTGTATTCCATTTGTCTCTTTCCCTCATATGAATCTGATGATAACCACTCTTCAAGTCAATCTTCGAAAAAAAAATTGCTCCACTCAAGCAATCCATCAAATCATCCATCCTTGGCAATGGAAATCTGTACCTGATGGTTATTTTTTTGATCGCTCTAGAGTCAGTACACATCCTCCAGCCTCTGTCTTTATTCAGACTGAGTACTGTCGGAACAGCACATGGACTCAAGCTTTCTCTAACCAAACCTTTGTCCAAAAAATCTTGGACTTGTCTTTTGACCTCTTCATTCTCCTGTGGCGTCAATCTGTACGTTGCTTTGTTTGGAAAACTAGCTCTAGGAATGAGATCAATTTGATGACTTATACTTCTAATCGGTGGCAACGAACGAGGTAGTTCGTCCACTACTATGTCAGTGAACTTTTCCAGAAGTTCCTGAACCTCTTCTGGTAAATCATCTACCCTTGTGCTGGTTAAAACAATCTTTGGATTCCTGACCACAATGAATTGCGGTTCCTCCTTCTTCTTAACCTCCTTAAGAAGTTCCTTCCCACTCATGATAAGTACAGTGTTTCTTACTTCAGGCTTCACCTCTTTATCCTTAATCGGCAACAGCATGTGAGTTCTCCCATTCTTCTCTACGGTGTATGTGTTCATTCTCCCGTCATGAATCACATTCCTGTCATATTGCCACAGTCTACCCAGCAATAGATGACAAACATCCATAGGAATAACATCACAAAGTATTTCATCTTTATACCCTCCTATTTTAAATTCAACTAAACATTGTTTAGTGACATTTACCTAATGTCATTTTTGCAACCACAAAACTCGGTATGGGCTTGGATGATCAAACATCTCCAGCTCCAGATTTTCTACCATCTCTATTGAAACGAGATTATCCGTGCTACCACTGTCTACAATAACTTTACATTTCCAGTCTTTGGTTTTGCACGCAGTCTGAAAAAGTCTGTTTCTTTGGAATAAACTTTCCACCTCCTTCTCTGGTGTCAAAAGAAATTTTCGCATCATCAGCGATCTTTTGCCTTCAGTATCCTCTGCCTCAACATTTCTCCTTTGTGCTTCGACAATGTGAGTCTCTCCTTCCTCTTTATTCTTGTCTGGACATTCATAAGACTTGTGTTCGACCTTTCCGCACGTGAAGCATTTTATCACTCCACTTCTTCCTCTTCCTCTACCTCTAGTACGAGGAAAAATGTTGTTATCATCATACTCTCCTCTCTTATCAGCATACTGCCTTCTTTGTCCAGCATATTTCCCTTTCTGTGATCTTCCACCTCTCTCAATCTGAGGTTGAGGTTTCTTCCAGTCTTCCTTAGGCTTCTGATTTCTATCTTGGACAACTGATTTTCCCCTGGCTTGACTTCTGCCTTGGCCTCTTTGACCTTGTTTTCAGCTCAGCTTCTCTTCCGCCTTTAGAGCCATTTGATAAGCATCTTCCACCGTTTGGATGGTCATCATGCTCATCTCATCCTGAATTTCGTATCTCAGGCCATTCATATACCTGGCAACCTTTTCATCATTACTTTCACGATGACCTGCTCTGATGTTCAGCCTGTAGAACTCTTCAGTGTACTCCTTCACTGTCATCAGCTTCTGTCTCAAGTTCTGCATCCTTCGGAACAGAGTAATTTGGTAATCTCTGGGAATGAATTTCTCTTTCATCTTTGCAATCATCCTATCCCAACTCTTGATTTTCTTCTTACCTTGGCAGTGTCTATCAGCTTGCAGTTCATCCCACCACAATGTTGCATGTCCTTTAAGTCTCGTGATAGCATGTTTGACCTTCTTGTCTTATTTGACATCTTCATAATCAAAATATGTGTCCAGAGCTCTGATCCAGTCTAGAAGCTCTTCAGCATCCAAGTTTCCCTCATAAACTGGAATGTCCATTTTGGCTCTTGCACTCATTCTTTCAACAGCTCTAACCAAGCGTTCATGTGTTACATCTTCTGTTGTGACTTCTTCTTCTCCATGTCCAGCGTCATCTTCGCTTTCGGACTCACTGACATCTCCAATATCAGCTCTGCGCCTTTTTTTTATTTCCACATCCACAAGTCTGGCGCGAATGTCATGCAGATCTCTTTCCATTTCTGGATTCTGCACCCGCCTACCCCTTCCTTCTAGAATTTCCCTATCCTCTGGCAGATTGGGTGTTTGTCTGTCCCTTCTCCTCGACGGCATGGTTGAAATTCCTTCTCGCTTTTCCTGCCTGAAATATACAAACAAGAATCAGGCTCTGATACCAGATGACGCAGACGCCAACCCTATCAGCCCTCAGGCCAACAGTCCGCTACAGGATCGCTCTACTTCCTTCCCTTGAGTCGGCTTGACTCTTTGATTCCTCTTCAAGGAATCCAACACACATAAAACGGTGCTTCTCCACAGGTCCTTATGAATTGATCTCACACAATCAAACACGAAGCCTCAATTCCCGCCTCCTTTTGACCAAACGATGTGGTCGTGTTTCTCGCGATTTCAGAATCTCAGAGTTCGTGACCTCGCGACTTCTCCTCCCAAATATTCAACTCTTCACTTTCCGAGACCCAAAGTTCCAATGTGCCTAAACGCTTTTCACAACTTGCCACTCACGAGTTCATGAGTAGAAACTTCCAACTCTTGTGTGCAAATCTTGCGATACCTGAAATGTCTATACGGGCATGCTCCTTCTCTTGTCATCACCCTCCGCACGTGACCACCGGCTAGGCCTAACTCCAGCACTTTTCGCTTCTCGCCGCTTTGTGAGTTTTGATGTCGAACTCTCGGCTCTTGTCTCATGAATCCCTAAGACACGAGAGGTCAATGGGGTATTGACTTCTTTCAAAAGATGACATGCGTCCACCCGTCTCTTCTACGGGCCCACCTCACGATTCTGCCACATGTCCCTCGTGCTACCTTCGCACTTCACTCCTCAAGCGATGCCTCCTTGGTATCCCCAACACTCGAAGTGTCGAGATCCCGAACTCGTCAGTAACCTTATCGCAACTCGCAACTTCAGGACTTTTGGAATGGAAGTCTCAACCTTCTATCCTCCGAAACGCCAAAATGTCGAATCCCAATACACATCACTGATAACTGGCCCCACACACACGTTTCTTCGCCCCTTCGGGACTTCACCTTTCGCAACCTAGAGTACCCAAACTTTGGGCTCTCACCTCGCGAACCTCAAATATGCAAGATCTCTATATCTCTTCCACCTGTCCTCCCTGAATGAACGGCTCTGATCCACTCGCCACTTCGCTACTTTGCCTTTCGCGAATCTC
Organism: Picea engelmannii; assembly: GCA_009831015.1. NCBI lineage: Eukaryota > Viridiplantae > Streptophyta > Pinopsida > Pinales > Pinaceae > Picea > Picea engelmannii. The sequence goes on along the minus strand of ML781873.1, from coordinate 428,845 downwards.
GCTACAAGGTCTTTGGTTCTCCTACTCACAAAACCCCAAAACGTTGCAATGCTTGGAATCTGGCATGTTTCCAAGTACTGGCCCCCACTATGAAACTTTCCACCTTGTGGGGGTTCGGATTTCACAATTTCGTGAATCCAAACGTCGAAGCTTCAGTCTTTCCACCCACGAAACCCCGAAATGGAATTTCGCGAGTAGATCCAACGGTCCTCGTTGGCATGAATCTATGGCCCTCTCTCTCCTAAGCTTCCACTTGCAGAAAATGACCACCGTAACCTCCTTTCTCCTCTGCGAGATCTAACAGCTCACGGGATTTTGCGAATTCTCCACAGAGAATTCCGACCGTCCATTCTCCCTTCTGAGAACTTCTGCAAATTTGATAAAGTGGTTTTCCACGAAACTTAACCACCTACAACACAATATTGCAATGCCTTAAGGCACCAACCTTCTGTGCTTTTCTTCAACGACTGTGAAGACTCTATCCCTCCTGAGCTTTCTCCAACTTTGAGTCTTAAAGAAGACTCTTGCACGTACTCCTTGTGGCAAATCCTTCAATTACTTCAAAGAATTGAAGTCCTTCGACTCTGCACACTCCTTGCAGGACCAGTCTCTCAACAGTCCTTCGGGTCTTACAAACCCCGAAACTACTCTTGGCCTGCACACACTTTGCATGGCTCCTATGCCTAACTGCACTTCTGAGGAAATGAGAACAAAAGCTATCCTATATGGGCTTTCAAAGACAAACCTTTGAACCCTTTGTCAACGCACTCCTTGTGGAAAATTCAACTTCACTCCTTGCAGGAACTCTTGCTCAGATAGAGAAAAAATTGAAACTCATTCCTTACTTTCTCTTAGACTTCAAACAAAAAACATGAAATCATATACACAGCATATAAAGCAAATGTATAACAGAAAGTAAACATCCATGAGCATAACATTCAACAATGCACACACAGAGAATATCACAACACCATGAATCTGAATCAAATCTTTTTGTATTAATCCAAAACTTCTATACATGGAATTCTTCTACACATCTCTCTACTTCTTCTCTATGCTCTATGCTCAATTGACATAATCTTACAACTATACAATGAGGGTGTCTATATCTCGTTTCCCTCTTGCGCTCTAAACTGTCTAATCTAAGCATTTAATTCTATCTACCTACATTCATTACACATAAAGGCTCCTATCTACTATGGACGAGAGTGGATCGCTCAAGGTCCTTTTACAATAATACAAGCATGCCTCCACTTAATGACTTCATTAATATTTCAAAACATTTTCAAAAAAATGTGCTCTGTGCTTTTCCATTTGTCTCTTATCTCTATGTTGGCTATTCTTTCACGCTCTTGCGATGCTCCTGCATCATCTAACAACTGCTTGGATCTTACATTAGCCCACTTGACCATGCTTGGGGAAATTGACAGGGTGCCCTAGAAAGCCTGTTCCCATAGATCTTGGTTTGCCACTGGGGGAATTTCTTAAAATCCATCATTCGCTCCCATCATAGCACCATTGTTTCATCTTATCTCCCGCTCATTTATCCCATTCCAATTTTCCGAGCATTGGGTTGACCTATTTGCATGATTGCACCTTATCTCGTGGGAATAAGAGGCTAAAGGCCCAAAAGGTAAAAGAAATTAGTAGAAGACAAAAGCCTAGAAATAAAACCTCGAGATGCTTCACCCAGGAATCCCCGAGAGGGCAGTAAAAATCCTCTTAGCAAGAAACAAGAGGGACCTAGAAAATAACAAAACAAGACCTAGTTAGAGGATAGGGGGTCTCATCATGAGCCAACCTATTAAGTCCATGGGTACCTAATAGTATGACATTGCCACCATCTGGTTACCATGCCAGGGCAGTGACCTTTGGTTGCATGGCCAAGGGAAAGGGGGTCTCATCACGAGCCAGCCTTCTCATCTCTGTGAAAGTACTTGTGGGTAACATTGTCAGCTTTGGTCACCATGCCAAGGTAGTGTCCCTTGGTTAGTTCTTGAACAAAAAAAGCAAATAAAAGAATAAAACAAGAATAAAAAGAATAAAGGCGAGAATGGGCTTGGAAAAAATGCATCCATGACAGGTACAACTCGCCTTCTACAAAGGCACCCATAGGTAACATGTATGCATCCTTGGCCCTCACTGCACCCACATGTTTGGACATCCCCTAACCACATCACCTCACTTACATGGCTTGGATGAGATCTTTCTGTAAACTCTCCTTTTCTTATGGACACTAGCCCAATAGGATGCCTTGTCCTTTTCTCCAATCTTGTATTGCAGGTTTTTGTAATGGATTTGTGTTATTGACTGATGTATTAGGGGTTTTATGCATATGTTTAATAATATTGATGATGAGATGTGATTGGAATTTCTATGATCCCTGTGACTAATGAGCCCATGGAGGGCGTATCTTTTGATGTGCAGGACCATGCCCGGTGGATAGGTACCATTTGGACCGGTACATATGGGGAGATGACCAGTTCGGACCTCCATGGGGCTAAAGATCCCACCAGATGGATGTTGAGACCCCATCAGGGGGGAGAGATAGGACAGATATTTATCAGGGGTTTTTCACCTGAGAGGAAGAGGATGTTCCACCAGAGACACTCCGGCGGGACTAGACCTAGGTGGAATGACCCCTTTTCAGTGGAATGCTATCCTTGGAAGGATTAGGACGTCCCCATCTTCACCATGATTTCATCGAGCTTGATGGACGCTTTTGGAGGCAAACTAGTCAATAGTGACATGTGTGGCATGTTGGAAAGGCCCCTGGGGGGCTAACGTTTTGCTCCTGGATGTCTCATTTTCCCTAGAAAGGGCTAGCCCCTCCCTTGAAGGGGATTTTACTCTATTTTCTGCTTAATTAGAGTTTTTAATTAGCATTTAATGTAAAAACAGTGTGATTTTGACATTATGGCCTTGTCAGCCTTTTTATGACCTAAAAGGTAAAATTAGGTCATTGATACAGTATATATTGAGGATTTTGATCCTCATTTTAGCATCAAAAATTCACTCACTCATAGTGAGGTCTGATTTTTAGCACCCTATTGGGGTTTTTGGTTGAACTAAGTGATGTGCACTTGTTGAAGGAAGAGATTTTTTGGCATTTATGGTGTTTCTCTTGAAGGAAGGTGTTACAACTAGGGTTTGCATGGTTATTTCTTCATGAATTGTAAGTGTTTCTTCTGCAAAACTTCTTATTGAATGGTTGTAGTTTAAATTTCTTGCATATTGCTTATAAATTTGTTGAATCAAAACCCTAGGTGACAAGCACACAAGTAGGTCCTTGTCTCATGTCCCCTGATAGAGAAATTTTCATCCATTCAAAGAGAGAAAGAGAGCCTAGTTGTAGCTACACTCCTTGTTTCTCTTTCCCCTGTGCTAGTCATACATTTTAGAATCCAAGAGGAGGAAGATGTCCCAGGCCTAGGTTATCTACACTTAGGGTCATTTTTCCTTTAGGGTTTGATGAAAGAGCCTTGTTGTAGCAACACTCTCCCTCATTAAGCCTTCTTGTCTTGATTTTGTGCTTCATCTAAGCTAATCGTTTGCCAGGAAGGAGGAGAGAGCATGAGGCCTTGCTTTTGCAAAACCAGAGTGAGCCTCTCTCCATAGAGTTTTGTCTTTGAGGCTCTGCTTTAGCAGCACCTTGAAACTTTTCCCTTTAGTCCTTTGAAATCTTGCATCCTTCAACCTGTGCGTCCTTCACTTATTGACTCCATTCTACCCTAAGGCAGTGATCCTAATACCTTCAGCGTTGAAGTAAGAATTTGATCCAAACACTCTCAAAACTTGAATTGAAAACCCTAACTGCACTAACCCTAACCTACTAACCCTAAGTTGCTGACATCACTCTTGGTTATTTCATCTCAATGCAGCAACATTTTACTTTATGAGAAATTGAATGATGGTTTAAAGCATTTATTTAGTGAAGCGTTGATTGATCCCATTGAATGCCACATCGTTCTAGTATTTATTGGCAAAGTGACATTATCTTTTCATTGTTCTTGTGTAAACATTGACTTCATCAACATTTACTTTCAAATCACTTATATTGAATATCAAATAGTTCTTGATTGATATGAAGTACTAACCCATTGAAATAAACTTGCAAGTATCAGTTTGTTGTTGTCTTGTTCCAGGCAGGTACTCTTCATTGGGTTTTACTTTATTATTGGTTGTTTAGCCAGAACTTTTGATTGGTGGTGATCTGTGAAGGGGGGGGGGGGCTTATCTTCATCCTATTAACCTTTTACCTCTTCAAAACCCCAAGTCACCAAGGACATCTCCCCCGGTCCTAACCTCCCTAAAGAGAAAGAACCTACCCATCGTGGTGACATTGGGTGGGATAGGTTCCTGTTATTCCAGTTTGGCCTTCTACCTTCTAATATTTACTCCTATCTACAAATTGTGTGATAACAGGGCCCATGAGAATTCTCTAAGAGATTTGTTGTCAAAGAGGTGGGTTGTTAGGCCCGTGATAATTCTCTCCAAGTGACATTTTTGTTGGGAAATGTTCCCTGGTGCGCTGGAAATTAGTTGCATGGTTATGAGACTTCCTCTTTGTTCTGTTGTTGAATCCTTGCAATTTAAGTGGGGAAGTCGAGGGACTATTGAGCAGAGAAGGGGAACACTTCCTTGTGTGGGAAAAACATGTGGGGAATGAGAGACTATAGACTAGTTGTAGCAGCAGGCACCTTGGACAGAACAATCATGTTGATTATTAGACCTTAGCTTGGAATTAGGAATCCTTTTGTTCTAGTGGATTTTAATCCCCAGCTCGGGGGTGACCTGTTTTTGAAAGTTTATGAGTAACAGATTTTATTCCTGGGAGGGACGTATGAGTTCTATGCGTTGGTGACTTTTCATAAAAGATAAGTGTCATTTATGTGCTTATATAATTTATTGTGTCCTTAATTATCTATGTCTAATATGGGTTTTATTATTATATGATGTTTCATATAAGTAATTGTTGTTATTCTATATAATGTTGCTTGCACATGTAAGTATGGTGTTGATATTCAATATTTGTAGTCGTACATCTGGAGTATGACAGTTGTTATTAGTTATTTTTTGTACCTTATATTAATGGTCATGAGTCTCCAATGCGAGGTTAGAATGGCGTGCGTGCAGGGAAATATTTTGTGCACACAAGAGGCTAGATTCGCTTGTGTGCTCAGGGAAGAAGTATGTGCACACAAAGAGAACAGAATTGGCGTGTGACGCCAGAATGGTTTTCTGCATAGTAGTGATCACATTATTAGATTGGATTACACATAGTAATTTCATGTGCTTGTGCGAGTAGTTTTATCGTGTTATTTTCACCATTATAAGTTGTTTCATAAGAGGAAAGTTTGTGTGGTGCGACCCAGCTTGGGGTCGAGCGTGTTACTTCTAGTATTTTTTAGCAGACTAATGTTATAGAGCAGAATTTATGCACTAGAATTCCGAGTAGCATTGCTCAGTAGTAATTCGGGTACGTTACAAAGTGATATCAGAGAAGATTGGTAACAGGGATGTTACAAGTTGGTATCAGAGAAGAATGGTAATGGGGATGTTACATTTTGGTATCAGAGCTCCAGTTTCAACATTAAGCCTACATGGGCCAAGTTTCTTCTTAAGGAAAAATGTGTACTGGTCAGTGGTTGAATTTGGAATTACAGCGTGGTCATGGTGTGCATAAAATAATAATGAGCAAGTGTGCACTCTAAATTTTTTATATTGCGGGGTGTGACACTGGAAATGCACGAAAAACAATGGTGCATGGGCATGTGCACTAAAAATTTGGGTTGCGCGGAGAAAAAATTATGGTGCATGTGCAATACTGATACACGGTGTATATGTTAAATATATACATTTCACATTGGTATGTGTTGAATACCAGTGCGTGCATGGGATTCATAAGAAATAAATAAAGAGCAAAAGGGTATTTGGATGAATTCCAAATGACCATGATATACTGCACAAGACTGAGAATTGCATAAGGGATTTGTCGATGGGAAAGTTTTGGATGAAGGAGTCCAATTATCGACCCAAGAAATCAGAAGATAGGATTCTGACAAAATGGTGCAGAGTTTTCATGAAGTTTTTGCATGAATTCGTCTAACAAATAGTATTATCTGCACATTTTTCAAAATTGACAACGATTAGAGCAGGACATAATCAATGCAGAAAGCCAAAAAACATGGAAGATGTTCATAGAACTTACATCCATGATGATGAATTTGGGGACTTATATGTCGGTTTGAGTGTTGATGGTACAAAATCCAAGGAGGGGCACATAAACTTGGTAGAAACACTACTACATATGGGCAGATTATTCCACAAAAATTTTCCACACTTCCACTAGTTTCATCATTTTTTAAACAGGGCGGAATTTTCGTTGATATTGCCATGAAAGTTTGTCACAATATCCATGAAAATCTTACTTTAACCTAGTCGGGATTTTCGTCGCTATAGCGACGAACTTTCGTGGCAATAGCAACGAAAATTGTACCTATCTCATTGGTCGGTGTTAACAGCTAGTTGACTATTTTATAGTTGCGACATTGTTCTTGGATTTTTTTTGAGCTGTTAATTTTTTCCATCACCCACCGATTGAACAAATCCAATTCTCAATCTACATATCTCGGATTTTGAACTTGCAAGGTTAGTATGTTATTTTTTTATTCATGTACTCATTTAACTTGTAAATTTTTTTTCGAATGTCCAAATTTTATTTAGCTCGTTTTTTCCTTGATAATATATTATAATATGTGTAGTACCATATTTTATGTCTTTGGTTTTTGGATCTAGTTAGTATATTCTATGGAAAAGGGTATGTGGATTCCATAATATCTTAGGTTTATGGAATCCACATACCCTTTTCCCTTCAATTGTAGCTATAATATCTCTCTCTTTTCATTGATAAAGATATGAAATTGCTCTTGAAACTCAACCCTAATCGGTGAAATGATAGTAATTGATTGTCATTTTTTTCTCTCTTTTATTTTTAAGACCTAACAAAAAAACACCAACAAAGCTTGATTGAAGCTTTGATACCACTTGTTACATCCCTAGTACCCAAAAGGGATCACACTTGCATAAATTGAAAATAATATAACAGTGACAATAATGGTTGGGATACTAGCACAGCTAATGGTTGGCAGCGAGCACTTACTAATTCAATTAAATTAAGGAAGAAATATCCATGAATAAAATATTGAAGTTGATTGTTGTATTGATAAATGAGAAGTTATGGTATATATAAGATAGGGAGGAAACTCATGTTTATAACAACAAGGGTAATAGCTGCAATATATTGTAACATTTCCCTCTTCCGCATAAATTCTTTGATATCCTCAACATTTCCCTCTTCCGCATATATACTAAGAGAAATATTAATAACATTTCCCTCTTCCACGTAAATTATTTGCTATCCTCAACATATTGTAATAAATAATGGGTAGGTTGGCATTAGTGACAAGATAGCATGTTGATGTTACATATAATTATTAATGTACGAGAGATCATCCATTATTTAAGCATGCAAAACAAAACCCAAGACTAAATATTGTGGTTGACTTGATCGGGTCTGTACATTTTACAAAACAAAGTACGAGAATTTTCATTATTTAAGCATGCAAAACAAAACCCGAGGCTAAACATTGTGGTTGACGTGATCGGGTGTGTACATCTGAACGGTGGAGAAAGTGCACTCATCAACTCATTGGGAGATGAAACAAAGTCTCAAAATCCAAAGTGTATTCTTACATTTACTACACATAGAATGTCGGTAACATCAATCATTATTTGTACTTTTAATTAATACGTGGCTATTTGT
>ML781873.1:375351-397059 GCA_009831015.1 Picea engelmannii | reverse complement strand
TTTAACTTTAGAGCTATGGTCAAATAAAAACAAAATGTTGAGATACCATTCACATTTAAGTTTAAGTACATACCGAATCAAAATGTTGCAGGATACCATTCACATGAAGTCTGGGCTTTGTTGTGACTTGGATCAATTGACAAAGATTATAAAAGCTTATGATTTGAGTGAATTTTTTTTGTTTTCCCAACAAATAATTCATGTAGTACTTCAATGCCTAAACTATGATGTATAATTCCTTATCTTATGATTGCACCAACAAAAGTTTCAAGTGTTATGTTATCCAACTCCTTCATTGTATCAAAGGTCCCCCCATTATGTATCATGCGACATTTGCTTTGATTTCAAATGAAATTGCAAGTTTCATTAGATTTAATATTGATGCATTACAATTCTTTCATGTCAAAACTTCAGTTACTTGGTTTTCAATTGCAATGAATTGAAAGGTTATACTTTCCTTTTCTAATGTGCATTGAATAGACACTTCATTCCTAAATAATTTGCTAACCCCATGAATTACCTTGGTTCAATTAAATTATCTAGAATCAACCAATTTACAATGAATTTTATATTTCTTAGGTCAATACAAAGTTCACATCCTCTAACTACAAAATCCATACACAACAATAATTGTTTTCCAAACTCATATTTATTCATGTTGTCTTGCAATTAATTGTGTTTAAGGGTTGAAAAAATGATCTCCAAATGTTTCAAATGATCTTCCCAAATCTTGCTAAAAGTCAAAATATCATCCAAGGAGGCTACAATAAACAAGTTCGAGAAATGGTATTAAGATATCATCTATCAATCTTCGAGTGTTGTCATAGTATTGTGTAATATAAATTGCATAATGACTCACTCATGCAATCCATGTGTTTTTTTGAAAGTAATATTCCAAATTATTCTTTGTGTATATTGTCATATTGGTATGCTTACTTCTAATCCAACTTAATGATAACACACGCTTCCAATATTTGGTTGATTAGTGCCTTGATTATTTGTAGGGGATATATATATATATATATATATACTATAATCTTGTTCAATCTAAAAGATCTACACATTTTCTCTAACATCCATCTTTCAATATAATATTACAATATTACAATTGTATACCATATTACAATGTAATATGGCAATACCATATCTCATGTAAAAAATATTTTAAAAACTTAAAGTCGTCGTCGCAATATGGACGATGGTTCGTCGGAAACAAATTTTTATTTTGAAAAACTATGGCAATAGGGATGAAACTTCGTCACAATTTTCCACGGTTTTTCGTCGCACATATAGCATCTACGTCGTAAGTTTGGTCTTGAGATACATTTTTGTCGCTATTTCCATGGATTTTCATCGCAAGTTTCCACGGTTTTTCGTCGCACATACAGCATCTGCGTCGTAAGTTTTTGGCTTGGCATAAATTTTCGTCACAATTGCGACGAAGTTTCGTCGTAATTGACACGATTCTTCGTTGTAATTGCGACAAAATTTCATCGTAATTTCGACGATGCATAGGGTTAACCGATCTTGATGGTGATGACATGTGGAGAGCTACTTTCGTCGATGTTTCCACGCACACTTGGATCGTGGATATAGCGACAAAAAAAAGTCTCGGCTTTCGTGGAAATTGCGACGGATAAGTGTGGCAATATCAACGAAAAACAGTCACATATTTGGTCATATGTACTAGTGAAACCATAAAGGGTTCATTTTAGGTTACCACATGGACAGTTATTTTAGATAAGGACAACCGGTTCCTCATTGATTTCTAGTTTAGCCCGTGGTCAATGATGGACACCAATATTACCAAATTGAATTCCTTCCACCCCAAAGTAATGGACAAAGAGAGATAGTCAACAAGATGATTGTACATATCCTCGGAATGTACAAATCCAAGTATCCATGTACATGGGATGAAATTGTTCATTATGTTCAACATATCTACAACAATTCTCTTCAATCTAAACCCTTTTTAGGTGTGCCTAGGGTTCCAACCACTGGCCATAATTGATGTAGCTCTACCTATTGCATTTGCATATGAAAATTCATCCACAATCAAACCAAGGTAGATAAAGAAACCAAATTTGTTGAATTAATCTAGCACATGTGTCACTTAGTTAATGTATTTTTCAAAAAGACAATACCAAGTAGAAGAAATGATATGATCAACATCAAGTTCCACACAATTTTTATGTTGGTGATAAGGTAAGGTTGCACTTACAAAAAGAGTGAATCACAAGCCAATATAAGAAGCTCAGACCACTCAAATATGGGATTTACACCATCACCAAGGTTGTGTTTGAGAATGATTTTGAATTAGCTATTCCACCCTTCCTTGGCTTACACATTGTCTTTAATGAGGAGATTATTTAACCATAGTTTACACCTCTATTGGCTAGCTCAAAGGTGGCAAAGCACTTGGCCCATACAAAACTCAAACATGGATACATTAAGAAAGCTACAATCAATCAAATCATGGACACCAAGGTGAAGGTCACCCGCCAACAGAACATATATCTCTATTAGGTTGTCAAAGCATGAAAACTTCTTCACTAAAGAAAGTGGTTCACCTAAAATCAGATTTAGCAAAATCATCCCCATCTAATGGAGGAACTTAATTCAACGGAAACCATTTATTTATAAAGGTGGGTGACTAATCCAAGTGGATACACCTGCCCACCCACATCTACCACTAACTCAAAAATGGTCCTCACCTTGCCAATTCTACAACTCTTTTACAAGTCTTAAACTTCTAACACATTTATTGGGAACTTCCCATTGCTTTTTGACAATTGACACAACCTAGCAATCCATTATTATGAGGAAAGCCAAACACATAGATATCTTAGAAAAAAAAAATTAACAATCCAAAAAATTCCCCAACTTGAGTTCATATGTTAAATTTGTGGCCATGGTAAGTAGATGTATCAACTACGTTCCTCAAGCTTCCAATTCATTTTTCCACCTCATCTCATGGGGTTAGGATTTCGGATATTAGGGTTTTTCTCCACTTCGTGTTTTAGACTTTATGTTAAAATGCAGTTTGAGCCTCTTGTACTATGGGAGTTTTGAAAATGAGTGTAGTTGACACGTCTCTTTTTAGAGATAAGCTACCACCATTTGAACCAATGTGTATTTATTTTCATATTGCAATGTTTTTACTATTTCATTCATTAATAGAATTTTTGTTTCAGTATATTATTGTTCTCTTTGCAATATCTTTGTGTTATTCACTAATTATTTATATCTTCATTTTATTCTCAACATAATCTAGATCACCACATGAGGAATGGACAATAATGGTTGAGAAGAAAGAAAACAATTTGCCCCATTTTCCCCACTAGACCATGACCTACATGACACAAAATCCCCACCAAAATCTTGTTTAGATATGTATTACTTTTGTATTTAGCTATGCTCCCAATTTAACTATATGTACTCACATGTAAACTAGGTTTTGAATGAAATTATGAGGAAAAAAGAAAAGTCAATGTTTAGGAATCCCCAAACCTGTTTTTTTTTGCACCTCGACCTTTCTCTCCTAAAGACAAAGTTGATGTCTCTTTCATACCTTTCTCTTTGAGCCTTTCCTCCATGGAAAATTCCTCTCTCTTACCTTCCATCTTTAGGGATAAAGTTATTCTTCCACCTCAATTCTGACCTAAACTACTTTCTCAAATAATATAACTCAGTACATAACAAGTCATTCCAACCTTAAATATATTTAGCTTCCAACATATTTAAAGTGTCCATACTTTAACCCATAATATTTTTAACACAAAAATAACTTGAAACTGATTTAATATGCTTGAACACTTGTATCATCCTATACAAGTTTTAAAAAATAATATAATACTTATAACAAATAATAATATGCATTCGCCCAATGTAAAGAAATATGATATATATATATATATATATATATATATATATATATATATATAACATCAAAAATGTTGAATTCCCAACTAAATTATAATAAGTTTTAAGACATTAAAAGGAAAAGATAAAATCTTTGAAATAATAGATTCAATGATGAAAATAAAATAAAACTCAATAAATTTACAAATTTCTTTCCAACAAAGTGAGGCACAAATTTTTTATTAAGATATAAAAAATAGAGTGTTTTAGGTATCTTTGGCAGAAGCCTTCAAGTGACAGATGGTTGTATTTCGATGAAAAAGTGTCCCCACAGATACTTCATGGGTCTGAACTGTATACAGCCAGGAATTTCAAATTTATCCAGCCTCTGGAACGTCAAATTCCACAGGCCAGGACTACACAGATATTTCATGGGTCAGTTCCCCTGTCACGTTTGCTTTCATTTCCAAAGCATATATATAATATATATATATATATATATACGTGAAGGGGAGGTGTGAAGATCAACAAATAAGGGTTAAATTAAGGATTTTTAAGATGGAATTTAATTATCATTTAACGTTTATTTTTATTTTTATTTTTATTGGGTGAAAGATTTTTAAGTGATATATTTTAGTGAATATTTTATTTATAACTTGCTTAATTAAAAAAATATGCATTAATATTAAAAAAAATTCAAAACATTGTTTTGTTATTATTATAGGCATTTAAAGTAGAAACCACATGTTAGTGAAGTTATGAGGAGACAAGGGAGAATGTTTACCTAAAAGTATACAATTATCTTCACAACTCAACCCATTGCTTCACATGACTCGGTAAAATAAAAATCCTACCATAAATTTCAATAGTGCACATTAATCTAGGTTCCTTTATAGCTAACATTCAACCTTCTGTATATACTTTACTTGAGGCAAACCTTCATTTTCCATGCATTGTTGGTTAAGCCAATGACTAGACATCTACTTCAGTCAATGATGTCACCTACATTATGGCATCAAATGATTCAAAGATGAGGTACTATGTGATGTTTCCCCACTTTAAGTTTGTGATGTTGTTTTAGGACAATCATCTATGTGGAAGCATCATGTTATTCACTACTCTAGGCCCTATATGTCATTATTACTTTGGGAGGTTATATCTACATCTTACCAAAGGTATCCTTGACTACCACAATCTCTTTGATCACAGCTAAGAAATGCCAGAAGGTAATCTCTTAGACAAGGATATTTATCCACTTCATGGTTTAGTTAGAAGGAAAACGAAAGATCATTGTGACCATGAAGGCCTCTGTAAGGGATCTCCCTACACAACAAAAATTAGTGGGAAAATGGTGGAAGAATATAGAGATATATTTGCCTCACCTATAAGGGTGCCTTTTCATTATTAGTTAAAGTATGCAATTGATTTGACACTCGGTTCCCCTCCATCTAATGGTTTGATATATAGAATCTCTCTTCTGGAGAATAATGTAGATTTTCCAATCCCAACACCTAGGTATCTTGTTATCTAGCGATTTCCTTGTTGTAAATTAAATTAGCAGCTCACAAAACAAGATACACTTGTCGGAATAATCAACTCAAATGAATAGTGGAATCAATATTGGAAAACCAAATCTTGTACACAATACACAAAGATATTCTTCCCATCAACTAAGATTATCATTCAAATAACTTCAAATCTTACAAGGGCTCCCTTACTAGGAAAATCGCCCAAAGAAAAATACAAAAAACTATTGACAACACCTACAAACTCTAGCAACTCCTCTTTGGTTGTATGACCCCATACTTTCACTTTTCTGACTTGTACATGTATTTCCTTACTGAAACCCATATACACATGCACTTCCCTGTATTGGAACCCAAGTACATATGCGCATGTCTTCATTGTGAAGAGTGTATAGCTTAGTATTGTTGTTTTAACTCTGAAATACGTCGAATTGCCTTGTGGTTCCCCCTGTTCTATCTTCTCCCTGATTTGTACTAATCTCTAGATGAAAGTCCTTCTATCTGAGATCTCCTTGAATCACAGTCCTTCATGATCCAACCTTGATAAAAAGTCCTTCTTTTCTCTCCAAATATTCTCCTCATTTACCCTGGCCTTGTTTTTATAATATTGAGTTATGACCTTACCCTAATCTCCAAAGTGATTGACGACTAAGATTAAATATCACCTCACTTGAGATCAATGGCTAAGATTTAATTCACTAATGCTAATAACTTTAGCATTTCATTAAATAAAACTCAAATTTAATCAAAAATCACTTTACTTTAATAATTCCTTTGATTAAAGTAAAGTATCAAGGTATAAGGAATTGTACGTCTTCCATGTGTCTAGACACTTAGACCTATGAAGAAGTACCTTTCTAATGCTACCAACATCAACACTCCATCTTAGTGAGGAAGGTACTTCTCAAAGATCCACCTGGAATCGGTTTTCCCTTCGACCATGGCACAAAATATCATGCATATCATCTTGCCCCATGGAATCCCTCCAAACATGAAGGGTTTTTGCTTCCTCAAAACTGGAAGACTCGGAATCAATGATGCTAATCATTAGAACCACAAGTTTGGAAACATATTTGGAATATTTCTCTCCCTAAATGTGCTCCCGGGAGCCTCAACCTTCTCCTAAGCACCCTCAATGTCAGTTCATACTAACTGGGTCTTTTGACAGAACTGGAAGATGATAACTCCTCACACCTAAAGGTTGACTCCCTAAACTGGAAGTCTCTGAATTATGTTTTCCCTTCGATGCCTTATGCTCCTCATCCTATACCACTAACATTGATTCATTCACATCATAATACAAAAGATCCAATATCCCCTTAGACCCACAAATAGGTTTTCCATGCAACCTATATAGCTTTCCCTCTCTGACACCAATTTTTATTGTTGTGTCGGGGATAGCTCGCTCTGAAAGTATGAGTAATTTCCCTTCCTTGAACATGACAAAAAAACCCATGTCCTCCAAAACTAATACTGAGAGAAAATTTGTCTTCAATTTTGGTACATAAAGCACATCCTGGGCCTCTAACAAACCTCCTGACTCAAGATGAAACCAGATGGTTCCCTCCCCCTTCCTTTCATACTATGCATTGTCACCAAGCTCCACATGGGTCCTTGAGTCCTTCTACATCATACTGTTGAATAGCTCTAGTACTTCTATCATATGATTATATGCACCATTGTCCAAGTACCAAGCACTCCTTGTGTTGGTGTTGGTTGAAAGACATAAGACTAGTGAGAAGTCCTTCTCAAACTTTGTTGCAAACTCATTTAGTTGTGTCTCTATTGATGTTTTTGTATACGTCTTCCATGTAATGTCCCCACTTTTGGACATCATTATATTACAGAGTGTTATGTTGACCAGAGTAGCCAGATGGGCGTGATAGTGAGTACATGAGGTATTGAAGGGTTTTATTGCGCCCAACTTACATTGTTCATCTTATTTCATCATCATGATCCATTATGCACAACTCGGCTTTGGTTCCATTTCATTTCGACGATTTCTGTAATTTTGAGTTATTATGGGCTATATGTTAATTAAATTCACTGAGAAGGTCATATTGGACATAATACTTGGAGGAACCTCTTAGTGTGATAGATAATCATAATCGAGAGGAATATCACTATAGGATAGGATGATGAGAAGTGAATTTCAGTGGCCAGAGAAGCCATAAGGAGGGATAAATCACTTTTTAGAGGTAAAATGATTAATTAATTAATTAAAGTGATTTAATTAATTAATAATAAAATAAAGTAAAAGTCACTTGGAAAGACAAGGTGAACAGAGAGGACAAAAGAGAGATAGGGGCCTCTATTCTCTCATTATGTTGATTATCAATTTGATATCTGGCTTATTGCTACTGAGCCCATGCACTTGGGGGTTTTGAGGGTTTTGACTTAACAAACCCTAGATATCAACTCGCTAGTGAAAGATCCCACCCAACCTGGTCCAAGCTTGGTCACGGAGGTGAAATATTCTTCCTTCACCATTCTACATCAGTTCTATCTCAGTCATAGGTGGATCCTATAGTAGTTACAGGTTCAGAGAGAGATAGGGCGCAACTAGAGGGGGTTTTTAGCAGGAGGGTGCGCCACCTTGAGGAGAGTAGCTCGATATGGAAAGAGGAGAATGATTATGGGAAAAGAGGCTTATGGGTATTATTTGTATGGACTAGGGTGTCTTCTTTAGCCTATTCCTGATGGTTTTACTCTGTCATATTATTTATTGGATTTTGTCATGAGATGGAGAGGAGGAGGGCACATTGCAGATTGAAGATTCAATATTTTGGTGGGTCATTTCTTCATCATTCAGCCTGAGACTTTGTCAGGGGGTTTCACTTGTCCCAATATACAGTTTGGCATATTTCTCAGAGGGTTTGGTGGCCATTTTCAGAGAATTCTAGTTCTTGGTTTGCTTCAGCCACTAAGGGGCACATTGTGCTAGGAAGATCATCACATTTAAGTTGGGTTATGAGTTGGTTCATCTAGGTTATTGGTCTACAGCTTGCAGAGAATTTTGGAAGCCTTGATATTCTTATATCTTGTGTCTTGGAGGATTTATCATCCCAACACTCTATTCCCTTATTTGTATTCCAGATATGTACCATTTTGTATGAGTTCAGAGATCTATTATTAATAAATCAGATCTTAGGTATTTATGGCTATTTCTTGTGTTGTTGATCTTGCATCTTGTTGAGTATATGCCTTTGTTATATATACATCATTACTTGTTTCAAACACACATTAAACCATCATTATAAACCCTAGCGCAAATCATGATACTTAAGTCTGCAAAGTGTTTGATGAAATGCCACAACCAGAAAACACAAAAAAATCAATGAAAAACGCAATGTTCCTAACATATTGGGTTGGGAACATTACAGTGGTATCAGAGTGAAGATTCCTCCCAGCCTGAGGGGTATTCCATAAGGAGAGATGGATATGTTGGACTTTGCTAGAGAGATTGTATATTGTAAAAGGGAATATTACTCCCTTAGTGAGAGATTTAGGGCTCAAGTAACATTCCAACAGTTTGTATCCATAAAAAAATCATAGGTGGAGAAAAGATGAGGTTACACATTGGGTTAGCATAGCAAAGGAAAATAGATCCAAAGCAGCTAGATGGAAGGAAGCATAGGTTAATCATACACCCATTAGGAGCAAGGAACTTTGCTATAGTTGTAAAGAGCCTTGGGAGCCAAATCACGAATGTAGGGGCAAAGGGAAGGTGCACATTGTTGAGGTGTAGTATGACAGTGAGGATGAGGAGTTGTGGGAGGATGCAACCATAGATGCCTATTTAGAGCAGTCTAATGAGGCTAGTGACTCTTGCGCATTTGAGGGACAGTTGGATGGTCAGGATGATAACACATGTTCTTTATCTTTACCATCAGGTAGTGTTGAGGATTCAACACTTCAGCACAGTGGTGACACATGTGAGGATTCACATGTGTTAACACTGAAATATGATAAGATTAGGAGGTCGGATGACCTACCTTTGGGTGTAGACATGGATTTTAGGGAGTCATGCATCGATGAGGATGAGCTTTCTATGATAATCGTGACACATTTTTCATCTTTTCAGACACCTGTGATAGCCACGACACATGAGGATATCAGTGGCATCTATGATATGGTGGAGGAGCCTTGCATGAGGATTGTACACCAGGGACATATGGATCTGCAAAACCAAGAGGAGAGACATGACTTGGAGACAGTGGAACTTACACATACCTATCAGTATGAGGAGAGTGAGTCGCCTCTTTTGGAGACTCCATTGTTTTATCAGGTTGTGGAGACTAACAATTTGATGGGACACTTACTTCCAGGACCCGTCTGTAGTGATGAGGATGCACTCTTATTCGATAGAGATGACCATAGTACGTGTCTGGACACATCTGTATGGGATCCAGGCACAGATGATAGTAGTAGGGTGAGTGCACAAGAGGATACATCTTCCCATATAGGATATAGTGTGATTTGGATGGGGGTAGCAGTTGGTGATGGTGTGCAGTGGCATACAAGAGGACCCAGTATCATAGTTGACAATGGGTAGTTCAATGCCTTATCTTTTGCAGAGAGTGTTGTTGGGGATTCCATGGTTGACACTAGTAGTGAGGGGCATGAGGTAGCACCTCGGCAAGACTGTAATCAGGAGTCACGACACTTGGCAGGATAGTTGAGAGTCAGTGAGGACATGATCATGGAATCCACTAGACATATTGGTGACACACATGCATTGGTGGCAGATTATTTTTGCAGGGCATCGATGGCACATGATAGTTCAGATGGGATATTTTCCATGTATGACTTTCATACTCTCAGGGAGAGAGTGATCATGATGAGTTCTGACTACTAGTAGTTGTTGATGGACAGAGATTACCTATTGGCGGTTGGCAAGATGTATCACAGTGCCCTGAGGGATCATGAGTTCGAGGTGGACCGAATCACTCATGAGTTGGTGAGCACATGAGTATTCTTGGAAGGAACACACATGACCCTTCAAGAATCAGATTCTAGACTGGAGGAGCTCCTTGAGGAGACTGGTCAGAGATACACCATATCTATCTCGGTAGAGAGTCAGATATGTTCCTCGGTTAAATTGTTGGAGAATGGTCGGGTGTCACGGGGGCCACCATTCATGGGTAGTTCTGAGACAGTTGGTCATACACATACACATGAGGATTCCAGAGCCAGGGGCAGTTACGAGGACACTTTCATTTGTGTTCCAGGATTGGTTGATATCCACATAAAGGATGATTTGGTAGAACACCTTGGACATATGATGATGAGAGATATGTATAGTGGGATTCAGGGGGACACATTGGATTGCAGAGAGGAGAAATACTTAGTGGAGCATGGAGATTCCTCTCCTTTACAGCAACACATAGTTCTAGGAGATCACCTTCACAGTAGTTGTAATTATCTGAGTGATGATGGAGGGAGAGTGATTGACCAGCAGTTTGTGGAGTTATCTACTGTTGTACCTGATAGTTGGAGTTTAGACGATGATTCACCATGGGTGCTAGTGGATGATATTTTGGTCCAGTCCTTAGGACTGACCAAAGCATATGATACTTTCCAGTCCTATAGTCAGTTACAGATGTTTTTGCTAGATTTTCCTGATACTTTCATCATTGATAGCAACATAGGGGGATATAGACAGGGGCAAGGGACATGGAGATTTGGTGGGTTGAGACCACTTGATAGGAGTGTCTTTACTGCATACAGCAGGATAGGGGTGGATCATCAAAGACATACTGTTGAGACCCTAGGCGTGATGCTGAGAATCATAGGCCATGGGATAGAAAACATCTCAGAGGGCGACACAGATCTAGATTCTCATGGAGATGAGCATGGAGGGCTTCTAAAATTTATCAGTATGACACATGAGCAATTAGTGGGGATTGGAAGTGATGAATTTCCAATTTTTCCATGGGATCCGGGAGTCCATTTGGTTAGTAGGTTGTTTCATCTTATGATGGCCCAGGTTGCGCCAAAGTGCAGCATACTTCACTCTTGGATGGTTTTGAGAGGATTTGCAAGGGCTTTTCCTGTGAGGCGAGACATGTTCTCCCTATTGATACTCATGATTGAGTATGGAGATGGTTGGGCAGATGTTGTTTCCACAGAGATATTTCAGCATGAGGATATAGGAGTGGGGGATCCATTATTTATATTGTGAGCAGACAGTCATGACTAAAGTAGTGCAACGTCAGTGTGGTGATCTTTGGAAGAGACTAGCATGGGACCCAGGGATTGTAGGACTCAGCATTTCATTGTCTGATGGAGGTGAGTGGATCCTTGAAGGGGAAAGTAACTTTGACTTTCCATTGAGCTTAAGTATTGAGGGGGGCATGTCACTTGAGGGTGATTCAGTGAGGTCTTGTAATACCTCACTATGGAAGCATCATGTCCAATTGGTGGAGAATGTGTTGGTCTTGGCATGGACTTGGAGGATAGACTCATTTTAGGTTGAGGCCATGTGTCATTTATAGGAGACTCATGGTGTTGATATGTTACGGAACTATACTTCACAGGGTATTGCAGTTCACATCTTGATATGGGATCGAGGGATTAGAGTGTTGGGTATTTCAGTGTTGGATGGAGCCTAATTTGTGTCCCAATGGTGGACATGGTACCCCAGTATTATATGTGTATTAATTCATTTATTGCTTGAGGACAAGCAATATTCTAGTCGGGATGATTGTAATGTCCCCACTTTTGGACATCATTATATTACAGAGTGTTATGATGACTAGAGTAGCGAGATGGGGATAATAGCGAGTACAGGAGCTATTGAGGGTTTATATTGGGCCCAATTTGCATCACTCATCTTATTTCATCATCGTGATCCATTCCACACATCTTGGCTTTGGTTTCATTTCATTTTGACGATTTCTGTAATTTTGAGTTATTATGGGCTATATGTTAATTAAATCCACTAAGAAAGTCATATTGGGCATAATACTTTGAGGAACCTCTTACTGTAATAGCTCATCGGAATCAAGAGGAATAGCACTACATGATAGGATGATGAGAAGTGACTTCTAGTGGTCAGAGAAGTCATAAGGAGGGATAAATCACTCTTTAGAGGTAAAATGATTAATTAATTAATTAAACTGATATAATTAATTAATAATAAAATAAACTAAAAGTCACTTGGAGATACAAGGTGATCAGGGAGGATAAAATAGATATATGGGCCTCTATTCTCTCATTATGTTGATTATCTATTTGATATCTGGCTTCTTGCTACTGAGCCCATGCACTTGGGGGTTTTGAGGGTTTTGACTTAACAAACCCTAGAGATCAGCTCGATGGTGAAAGATCCCACCCAACCTGGTCCAAGATTGGTCACGGAGATGAAATATTCTTCCCTCACCATTCTACATCAGTTCTATCTCAGTCACAGGTGGATCCTACAGCAGTTACAGGTTCAAACAGAGACAGGGCACAACTACAGGGTGTTTTCAGCACGAGGGCGCACCACCTTGAGGAGAGTAGCTCGATCTGGAAAGAGGAGAAGGATTATAGGAAAAGGGGCTTATAGGTATTATTTGTATGGCCTATGGCATCTTCTTTATCCTATTCCAGAGGGTTTTACTCTGTCATATTATTTATTGGAGCTTGGCACGAGCTGGAGAGGAGGAGGGTGCACTGCATATTGAGGATTCAGTATTTTGGTGGGTCAGTTCTTCATCATTTAGCTTGAGAATTTGTCAGGGGGTTTCACTTGGCCTGATATATATTTTGGCATCTTTATCAGATGGTTTGGTGGCCATTTTCAGAGAGGTCGAATTATTGGTTTGCTTTAGCCAGTGAGGGGCGCATTATGCTAGGAATATCATCACATTTCAGTTGGGTTATGAGTTGGTTCATCTGGGTTTTGGTCTAAATCTTGGAGAGACTTTTGGAAGACTATATATTCTTTTTTATTTTATCTTGGAGGCTTTATCATCCCAACACTCTATTCCCTTATATGTATTCCATTTCTACACCATTTTTTATGAGGTCATAGTTATAGTATTAATAAATCATATCTGAGGTATTTATGGCTATTCCTTGTGTTGTTGATCTTGCACCTTGTTGAGTATATGATTTTTTTATATCTACATCATTAATTGCTACAAACACACATTAAACCATCATTATAAACCATAGTGCAACTCATGAGACTTAAGTCTGCAAACTGTTTGACGAAATGCCACAACCAGAAAACACATAAAAATCAATGAAAAATGCAATGTTCCTAGCATATTTGGGTTGGGAACATTACATTCCATTTACCCTTCTTCTTATCTAGACATTGTGATGCATAGTTCTCATTCTTGTGGCACATGAAGCACTTGATTTTACTCAAGTCCTTCTTCCCCGGCTCTGAGGCTTCCTTATCACTATTACCCTTGGAAAATTTTCCTTTCTTCTTCTTGGCCTGACTAACCAAAGCCATGTTCTCCTCTCCATATTCATATTCATGTTTGTTGACTTTATACTCCTCCCAAATCTCTTCCTAGATAAAATCATTTGAAAGCCTCTGCCAATATGGAAGTTTCTCTCGAGCACATATTTCCTTGACAAATGGTTCCCAAGACTTTGGGAAACCATTCAGTGCCACATTTGCAAGATCTACATCATTAACTTTCTCCCCAATAGCTACAAGTTGATCATATACCTAAGTGATCCTCATGAAGTAGCTGGTAACATTGTCAGATATATACATCTGCAACAATTTGAGTTTATCTCTTAAGATCATCTCCATCTTCATGTTATTGCTCTAAAATAATCCTACCAGAGAATCAAACATTTGTTTGGTCGTATTCTTCTCGGATACGTGAGGAATGAGATGATCCTTCACTGCATCCAATATTACCCCCTGGTATTTGATCTCCTTCTTCTCATGATCTACCAAATCTTGTGGATCTATCAATTGAGGAACTACTTTGTCAACAATCTCCCAAAGGTCAAATTATTTCAAAACCAAAGTAACTCTTAATTTACAACATAGGAAGTTGGATGATCCATCCAATTTGTCTTCAACTCTCAGAGTTGTTTTTGTCATCCCTTAGACCTAATAATTTTCCTTGGAAATAACTTCTTGTTGAAACTGTTGTGTATGGATTTGTCCCTGTAGGATCTGCTAAAACTACGTCTCGATCTGCACCTAGGGGATATACCCCCAGGAGGATATGAAACTGGCTATTGAATAATGGATGTCTCCAAGGACCAACCATGGAATTCAAGTGTGTCAGGAGAGGGTTGTTTATCCCCACTATACTATGGTAGGAGTTCAAGTAATTAGTCAAGCAGGAGCTCAGGTAATGTTGGAAAGCAAGCTCAAAGATAAGAAATCTATAGCAGGTCAGGTAATGTTTTAGCAGGTCAGGCAATCATGTACACTCCTATTCCTACTGAAGCATGTCTATGTATTTATATTTATGTACCAAAACCTACATATGTACGTGCCCTAACCTATTGCAACCTGTGTACAACTTTGTACGACTTAAAAATCAAGCTATGATTCAGTATGGTTATTTCCCTGCAATCCAACCCTTGATTTTTTATTGCTAGCTATAGATCTGCTACTAATTGTTGTCAATTTGAAATATGGCTTCTTCTTAGAGTGAGAGATATGATACCATGTTGATTTTATAATCCCGACACCTAGGTATCTTATTATATAGTGATTTATTTGTTGTAAATCAAATTATTAGCTCACAAAACAACATACACTTATTGGATTAATCAACTCAAATAAATAGTTGAAGCAATACTAGAAAACCAAATCCCATACATAATACACAAAGATATTTTTTACATAAACTAAGCTTATCATTCAAATAACTTCAAATATTATAAGGGGTCACTTACTGAGAAAATGGCCCATGGAGAAATAATGAAAACTATATACAACACATGCAAACCCTAGTGACTCCTCCTTAATTGTATGACCCCATACTTTCACTTTTCATAATTGTATGTGTCTTGCCTTACTGAAACCCATGTACATATTCACTTCCCTATACTCCAACCCATGTGCATATGTCCCTATATTCATTCTGAAGTGTGTAAATCTATGTACTCTTATCGTGGCTCTGAAATCTGTCAAATCTCCTTTTGGTTTGTCTTTTTCACTCCTCTCCCTGACCTATACTAATCTCTAGATGAAATTACTTCTCCACCTATCTGAGATCTCCTTGAATAATAGTCCTTTATGATCCAACCTTGAGAAAAAGTCCTTTGTTTCTCTCCAAAGTAGAAGGACATGGATGACTTCCACATGTCTAGACACTTAGACCTATGAAGAAGTACCTTTCTAATGCTACAAACATCAACACTTCCTCTTAGCGAGGAAGTTACTTCTCGAAGTGCCACCTAGAACTAGTTTTCCCTCCGACCCTGGCACAAAATATTATGCATATCATATTTCCCCATGGAATCCCACCAAACATGCTAGGTTTTTGCTTCACGAACACTAGAAGAATCAGAATCAATGATGATAATCATTAGAACCACAAATTTGGAAACATATTTGGAGTCTTTCTCTCCCTGAATGTGCTCCTAGGAGCCTCAACCTTCTCCTAAGAATCCCTCAATGTCATTCCATACTAGTTGGGTCTTTTGACAGAATTGGAAGAGGATAAATCATCTCCACCTGAAGGTTGACTCCCTGAACTCGAAGTATCTGAATTATGTTCTCCCTTTGGAGCCTTATGCTCCTCATCCTCTACCACTAACATCGATCCATTCATATCTAAATACAAAAGATCCAATATTCCCTTGGACCCACAAATAGGATTTCCCTCTCTCACCCCAATGTTGATTTTTGTGTCGGGGATAGTTCCCTCTGAATGTATGAGTACTTTCAATTTCTTGAACATGACGGAAAAAACCCCATGTCCTCCAAAACTAATACTAAGAGAAAATATGTCTTCACTTTAACACCCATGTCCACATTGAACACTGGGTGAAAGCCAAGGAAGGGTGGAGTGTTGAGCTCAAAATCATTTTCACCCATAGCCTTGGTGATGGTGTAAGGCCCATAGTGAAGTGGACAGAGCTTCTGATGGGGCCATGTAAGGCGTTCTTTCTACAAATGTAACCAGACCTTGTCTCCCACCTGAAACTTGTGTGGTACTCGATGTTGATCATGGTGTTGTTTGTACTTAGCATTGGATTTCTGAAAAATCTCATGGACCTATTGGAGGATGTGTTGAATCCGCTGAATGAATTTGGTGGATTTGTTGGCCTCAAACTGAACATGGGAAGAATATTTATGCATGGTTTCAAGAGGTAGTGCAACATCAATGGGACCCAAGGGTTGAAATCCCAGCCCCACATGAAAGGGTCTATGGTCGATGAAGCTATGGAGAGCCATGTTGTAGTTGTATTGGACATAGGGAAGACTTTCATCCCATGTACATGGATGCTTAGAGTTATACATGAACAGGATGTGCACAATCATTTGATTGACAACCTTTATTTTGCCATCAGTTTGAGGGTGGAAGGAAGTGGATTTAGTGAGCTTGGTGTCCAATAGTGACCAGAGACTCGACCAAATTGTGTTGAGGAACCTGTTATCCCGATTGGAGATGATGGTCCGTGGTATCCAAAAATGGACCCACACGCGTTTGAAGAAGAGCTTGGAAGTATCTACCACTGTGATGCTCTTCATGAAGGCTATGAGAATGGTCATCTTCTAAAACCGATCAACCACCACAAATATGCAATCATTTCCTTTCTTGGTGTACATAAGGCCATACATGTAATCCATTGAGATGGATTCCCAAGGCCTCTCGGGAGTAGGAAGAGGGATTTTTAAGCCTCGCTTCTTGATTGCTGGCTTGGAAATGGCACAAGAAATGCAAGATCTGATATACTTGTTCATATCATGTCGAATTTTTGGCCAATAAAAATGTTTTTGTAGAATGACCATAGTTTTCTCCATAGAAAAATGTCATGCCATCCGACTGTAGTGATCCTCCCAAATCATCTTTGCACGCTCGCTTGAAGGAACACAGTGATGGCCCAGATGGCATAACATTCCATTATGAATGTGAGAATAGGTGGCATTCACGCATGTACACAAGATTTTATAGGTGGTGGAGAAGTCAGCATCTCATTGATAAAGTTAGGGCCACTTCGATGCCTCATGTCGACATGAATGGAGCATGATGGTGAGTGCATCCATGGGAGGTTGACTGAGGCATTCAATGACAGGATTTGTGCTCAATGTCTTATACTTGATGTTGAGATGGATTTGTTGCAGGTATGTGGACCACTTTTGATTGTGTCATTCTACAACTTCCCTTTTGTATGTATGAACTGTAGAGGCTTGTGATCAGCGTGGATGATTGTCTCCTTTCCTAGAATGTAATGTTTCCATTTACGACAGGCTTTCACAATGGAATACATTTCCTTGTCATAGGTGGGGTACTTCTAGACGGTATCTGAGAGTGTCTCACTATGGTATGCTATTGGATAACGGTGATGAGTGAGAATTGTGCCTACACCATAGTCAGATGCATCAGTCTCAATCTCGAACGGTTGTTGCAGATCGAGTAAGGAGATTACTGAAGTTGAGCACAAGCAATGCTTCAAATCATCAAACTCTCGTTGTTGTGCCTTCCCCCATGTGAAATTTTCCATGCCACTTCCCTTGGTCACTTGGTTGAGGGCGCATGCAATATGGGAGAATCCCAACACTAATTGTCAATAGAAGTTGGAAAGCCCCAAGAAGCTTCGAAGCTCCATTAGTGTGGTCGGGGTTGGCCAATCATGGATGAGTTGGATCCATATGTACCACATGCTAATAAACAATGTATCCCAAGTATTAGACCCTTTTAATGCCAAAGGAGCATTTTTCCAAGTTGGCATATAGCTTGTGTTGTCATAGAGTGCTCAAAACCTGTTGAATATGTTGTATGTGTTCCTCCCAAGTTTTTCTAAAGATGAGTATGTCTTCCAGATATACCACCAAAAAAGAGTTGGTGAAGGGTCTCAATACATCATTCATCAACCTCATGAAAGTGGTTGGTGCATTTGTTAAGCCAAAGGGCATGAATAGCCATTTGAAGAGACTTTCTTTAGATTTGAAAGTTGTCTTTCATAGATCAGTTGGTTTGATGGGAAGCTGGTGGTAGCCAGACTTTAAGTAAATCTTGTTGAATAAATTTTCCCACTTGATTTGGTCAAGAAGGTTATCAATTCAAGGAATTGGATATCAGTTCTTGACTCTGATTTTTTTTAATTCTCTGTAATCAATGTAGAGCCTCCAGGTCCCGTCTTTCATCTACACCAGTAAAATCAAGCTTACGCAAGGGGAGGAGTTGGGTCTGATGTGCCCCTTTTGAAGCAGCTCTTGGATATGACACTTGATTTCATCACTTTCCATCAATGAGCGACGATAGACTAGTCCATTAGGTAGAGGTGCATCGGGGGTTAGATCAATTGGATGCTTGACTTGGCAGTGCGTTGGTACCCTAGTGGGTGAGGAGAATATGTCTTTGTACTCTTCCACGATCTTGTCCACTTGCTTCTGCTACGAAGAGAGGCTATGTGTAGAGGCCACGGATGTGGTGGTGACCTTACGCTTACTATGAAAACAGATCACAAAGAAGATGAAATTCCCATTCTTTGAAATGACCTTACTACATTGCTTAGCAGAGATTAAAGAAATAGCGGTAGGCAGTGATACCTCTAGTATAATGTACAATTGTCTACCCAAAGTAATAATAACACTGCGGGGTCTAGACTCATACACAACATGTCGCTTCCACAAATATGGTTGTCCTAAAAGAACATCACTAACTACAAGGGAATAAATATCACACAATACCTTGTCTTTAAAGGGCTTGATGTTGTAGGGTAGACACCATTGTTGGTTGACGCGAAAATCTCTTCCTTGGCAAAGCCAACGTATGGTGTATGGTTGTGGGTGCGATGCCATCGACAGGTCCAGCCACTTGACGACCTCTGCTTAGATCAGGTTCTTCTGACTATTGCTATCGACAATGAAATGAAGTGGAGCCCCCTTTACCCACACATACGAGTGAAAGAGGCAATCCCCTTCCTTTGTTTCTTCCGGTTCACTTGGCTGGACTTTGGTGGTAGCGATAGTGGCCCTGGGTTCGACATCAATAATTCGCTTCCCTCCTTTTAGATTTGATTTGGAGTCAGAATATTCCTCTTAATCAAAATCTTTCATCTCAGCCACCATTGACTGCTTGGAGCGACATTCTTCAGTGTTGTGCCAAGGGATTTTATGGTATTCACATCACTTTCCCATGTCCTTCTTCGACTTCTCAGTACCCTTCTTATGTTTCGGCTTGGACTAGTTGTCATGAGAGTGGCCATCTTTTCTTGGCCCCTTGTTTTGTGGGTTGGGGCCACCTTTTCCCTGCTTCGGTTGTGAGCAGTTTGAAGATCCAAACTCTCACCTCTTATCCTTAAATTTATGTTCGATCTTGACAGCATATCTATAAGTCGCACCTAATTATGTGATGTCCTGAAAATCCATTTATATTTGAATGTATCTATGAAAACAACTGAGGTATTTGAGTTGAAAATGTCCTTCAGATTATTTTATACCCAATTTGGTGCACAAGGTATGGAACATATTGGTGAAATTTGGTATTGTTTGGTCCCTTTCCTGACGCAGTGTGGTCCATTTTGTGTAATGGTCCTCGTAGCTTCCAACGGGGTAGTATTGTTATTTAATGGCATCCCTAAAGGAATCTGATGTAGGGGCAACCACAAATATTTCATATTCCTCTATGGACCTTTTCTCAGAGTAAGTATCCCACCAACCCTTAACATGGGGGACGGCCTTGAGGAGTGCAAAAGTAATCTTTTCCATGTTGGAAAAATTGTGGACCAAAAAATACCCTTGGAGCATATTCATCCATTTATCTACAACATCTGCATCTATCAGTCCTTCAAATAATGGAATATCAAAATTTACTTGTACCTTGAAGGGGGTTGCATGGCCTCTTGATGAAGATGTGTCTCTTGTGGGAAACCCTCGAAGGATCTATGCAAAGTTGTCCATTATTTCATTCCTTTGTCATGCAAGGACTTCCTCGAGCAACATTTTATAAGGATCTCCTGCTCCATCATCTTTATTTTCATCCCCCATGGGTTTTATCTGGGCTCGGGGTGACTGATATTACAAAGGATTGATTGGTTCAAGTCCCAACTTCTTGTACCCAGATCTTGTTGGGGACATGCACGAAGAAAAATAAATGAAGAGCATATCACTCTAATAACAATGATCCAAATTTATGAGAGGAATGAAATGAATAACATAATGAATACAATAACATAGAGATATAGAGAACAACAACATATGTCCAGTGAAAAGTCATTTTACTAATCCCGCCCACATTCTTGAATTTTACTGTATTTTTGCATAACCAACTATTTATTATTGAGTGTTCCCAAATCCAATCATTAAACTCATGTAAGAGGGTGGGTGTGAGGATTCACATCTCATAGTTTTTGGGGGCATAGGGATAAAGTACAATAATTTTTAGAAAGAGTGAGAGTCAAACAAGCAAGGGAGAAGAATGGAAATTCGCATGCAGAAAGGAGATAGTTTTTACATGCAGGTTTTTGGTAACAAGATGATAGTTGAGTGTTGGGAAGAGCACCAATAATGATATGCTTGAAGGTCACCATTGTTTGGATATGTTAGAAAAACAGGACCGTGGAGCAATAAAATAAAACAAATGCAGAAACAAAACACAGAAGACACACAATACAAGAGAGACACAAATTTACGTGGTTCACCCAATGTGGGCTACGTCCACCAGAGAAATTGCCAGGTCCTTCCTTTATTATTATCCAGCAAATGAAGGGATACAACCTACAGCAAACCCGCTGTAACTTCCTCGTCTTTCTCTCATAGTATCCTATCTCATAATACAATATTCACCATCATCCATAGCCGCAATACATTTCCATCATAAAAGAGGGTTGCCTTCTAGGGAAAAAAACCCTAACATAATCTCTACCATTAGATCTGCGACCTTATAATGAACGGTCCATATTTACAATGAAATTACAATATACTTTTACAAGGAAATTTTTGCTTCGGGGGCTTTGCCCCCGAACCCCCACTGGGGGCCCACTTGCCCCCAGACCCCGCAGAGGGGGTACCCCCCCCTCTGCACTCCCCGGCATGGAAGAGTGTACATACTTCTGGGGTGTAAATACTTCATGGGGTATAAACACGGCTGAAAGCAAGGACCTCTGAATCAGGAAGATAATCAGGCTCCACAACCAACAATCTCCCACTTGGAGACTGATCTCAACAACTCCA
>ML781873.1:360977-371694 GCA_009831015.1 Picea engelmannii | reverse complement strand
AAAACAAATGCAGAAACAAAACACAGAAGACACACAATACAAGAGAGACACAGATTTACGTGGTTCACCCAGTGTGGGCTACGTCCACCAAAGAAATTGCCAGGTCCTTCCTTTATTATTATCCAGCAAATGAAGGGATACAATCTACAACAAACCCATTGTAACTTCCTCTTCTTTCTCTCATAGTCTCCTATCTCAGAATACAATATTCACCATCATCCATAGCCGCAATACATTTCCCTCATAAAAGAGGGTTGCCTTCTAGGGAAAATAACCCTAACATAATCTCTACCGTTAGATCTGCGACCTTATAATGAACGGTCCAGATTTACAATGAAATTACAATATACTTTTACAAGAAAAAAATTTCTTCGGGGGCTTCGCCCCCGAACCCCCGCTTGCCCCCAGACCCCGCAGAGGGGGTACCCCCCCTCTGCACTCCCCCGCATGGAAGAGTGTACATACTTCTAGGGTGTAAATACTTCATGGGGTATAAACATGGCTGAAAGTAAGGACCTCTGAATCAGGAAGATAATCAGGCTCCACAACCAACAGGATATGTGTTGTGTTAGACATGAGGTCGGTGTGCCTGTGAAAATAGGTTGTAATCCTATAGTGTGTTTTATGTTGAGGAAATAGCTCAAGAGCCTTGTTGACGCTATTGTGAGCACTCCTGAAGCAGATGAGAGTTCCTATAAGTCCCTAGCCGAGATATTTCTAGCCAATTGAGTGCACTAGAAGCCTTAATAAATGAATGGTACATCCTGAGGGACTATGAGAAGTGAAGGGGATACATTCCTTGATTGTACAAGTTGTAGGGAAGAGAGCTGGAGGATTGGAATTGTTGTGGGAGTAAAACCTATATTTTTGGGATGTTGTGTGTGAAGAGTGGACATCCAAGAGGGACGGATCTCCTTGTGGACTCATACCCTCAACTCGGGGGTGGCTTGATTTTGAGAAAAATTGAACAGCAGCACCTATGGCAAGGAGTTCCATCCTTTGTACATAGCCAGTGATTATTATTATTAATAATTGTTTCAATGTACATTATACACATTTTTTCCCCTCCCCAGATGGGGTGTCATGCGTCAGACAATGAACATGGGAGAGGTTGGAGGGCAGAAGGCATTGGCAGGCCACATGCCCTGCACCTTCGTTTTCACCCCCAGCAATTTAATGGCTTGCAATTACACTCACTCGCTCATTCTCTCCGCAAAGTACCACCTTCATATGCTACAGCGTGTCATTCCTCCTGGAGAAGTTATGGCGATGGACGATGACAATAGGTTTCCGCGTCACCTCCTCTGTATTTTTCACTTGGCTCTGGGGTCATTCCTCCTCCATTACCTATCATTTTCCACTGTTGTTGTTGTGCTCTGCCACTGTCTCAATTATTCGGTCGCCCCTTCCTTTCGGTTCTATAATTTTGCTTTGAATATTTTCCTCCCCCACCTCCCCCTCCTGGTTATGCTGAGGCGGAGAGGAAATTTCAAATGAGGCATGGTCTGGTACAATACTTATGGAAGGATGGATAATCAAAACCCTATCCATCATCAGCCATTTCCCACTTATTTTGCTTCTCAATCCCCCATTGATCATCAAATCCTTGCTCCATTGTCTTCGGCTTGGGCCTATCGAGTCGAGTGGTTTGACATTCAGGGGAACTCTCTGGGCTTCTCCCTTGGTGCCATTTCGGATGTTCCTTCCACCTCTCGATCATCCATATCCTCTGTAACATCATCGATTGACCCCAAGCGCAACTCCATTCCCACTCTGAAGGAGACCCCATCTCAACCCCTTCCACCCATCTGTTGCGCATGTGGGGATTACTCTCATATCCAGGCTTCAATGGATATTTTGTAGGAAATGGTCTTCAAAATCAGGCACGACTTGGCGGATCTTGTGTTCAGGTTCGAGCTCAGGGAGCACCATGAAGAACATTTGGAGGCTATTTTATCTGCACTCCTCCACCACTCTCCAGTTCCTTAAACCGCAATGGAAAATAGGAATTTGGAGTCCAATGACATTGGGGTGCCTACTCACCCGCACATGGCTCCAACATGAAGACACTATTCTTAGGTTCCGGTTTTAGGATTATATTGATGGCCAGGTTTTGGTTAGTTTTTGTAATCACCCTGCATGCCACCGAGGTTGATAAACTGTACAACGTGCATAGGGAGTTTTTTTTTGGCTATGGCAAGTTTTTATATTTTAGGAAGTGATTTATTTTGAACACCTGGTTGCATTGGTTTCCCACCTGGGAAATGAAGACCAACAAACTTTATGCTTTGTAGACAGTCATGTGTATGGTGGAATTTGACACGTAACTTATAATACAAAAGCTTATTTACAAATAAAAAATATGCAATTCGTCCCCCAACCAAATTAAATCAATATGGTATATTTTCCCCAAACATATCATCTTGTCATCCTAAATCACATTTATACAATTACATTATAATTTTTGGGGTTTAATACCATGTATTTTAAAGGCAACTTCAGAGAACCATAACTTTTAACTTGAAACTTAAAATTTCTTGTAGCCATTGGAAAGCTCATTTATAGGAGAACATGTTAGAAGGTTTAAGTGCTCAAAATATGCATATGGTTGTCTCAGAAATTCACGGGAATAGAGCTTCTAGACTTGATTGGACAATGTGACTATCAATATGCATAATCTCAAAAGTAAACTAAACTTGGGGGGGAAATTTTATGGTGATATAAGAGTGTACCAAAGGTGAAATTGAATCAAGTTGACTGTATGAACATCATATTGTTTCTTTCACAATGGACTGGAGGCGCAATTGGATGGATAAAAGAATGGTAATCTAAGGGGAATGTAGCTAGTAGGTTGAGTAATTTGATCAATGATGACTAAGGATTGACCGGAATCATAGAAGCACTCTTGATATGCAAGGATATTCATGTTGAGATTGTTATAGAAATGATTGATGGTGGAGGTCCTTGCAAATTTAATTCTAGTTTAATCAGGACGAAAGAAACGATTGAGATTTTTTGATGGTGTCTTAGCCAGAACGCGTGTAATGCATTGATTTAGATCAACATATGTAGATTGGTATACATAGAAGAGCTATGTGTGGTATTGGTTAGTGTGACTAGTTGTTATATACAGCACAATAATAGTGAAAGGTACAAGGAGTCTAGAAGTTACCAAAAAATAAAAATGATAGCATTGTGCATAAGAAGCATGTGACTCCTTACCCTATGGAGGTAAGGAAAGGCATATTATTAATAAAGGATTGTGGAGCATGATTGAAAATTAAGAGACCATGGAGAGCTTAGATGATAAAGGATAATTTCCAAGGAAAGAGAATGTGCATGCGAAGTGAAGGATGAACCATGTGATGGTTGAACCATCTTTATGGTAAGTTGTATGTATGCTTGGAAAAGTTACAGGTTATAAACCAAAAAATTATGTATAAATAAGGTGAAATAAATAATGAACTTCTACTTAGTTGGGAAGCTAATAATGGAGAAATAAATCACTCCATTGAATGGTTGTCTTGGTGGATAGAATTGAACTACATATAGAATTCTCCATGCAAATTGTAATGTCCCTAATCCGAACCCCATTTGTAATTATACATATAGGCTGTCAAGCCATTGGTACCAATTGTAAATGTAAATTTACATGTAGGTTGGTGATTCATTGGCACCAAGTTTTGGTTTTGTGTGCACCTAAGTAGTGCGCGAGGATTGTTATTAAATAAAGGGTGAGCACATTTCATAGTGATGCACACACTTGGGTAAGTTCATGTGGTAGCACATCAAAGGAAGGGTGCGCACATTTCACAGTGTTGCACGCACTTGAGTAAGTGCACAGAGATTACCTTGAAGTGTGCATCAAACCGATATATGTGTGTCTGTGTGTGTGTGTGTGTGTGTGTGTATTTGAGGTCGGAGAGCCTGTGTGATTATAGGGTTGGTGAGTCGGGATGCAAATATGTCAGTGCACCTATGCTTGTAAAATGTAATCACACTCAAGTTATTAATAATACCAAATCACTGTGTGCAGAAAGGTCATATGAAAAGAGACAGGGGGACAAAATTCGTTGAAAAATGGAAAAGTGGGGGCTAATCCAAGGAGGATTAAGTCCAAGGGAATATTTTATTAATATTTCATAAAAGTGTAATTATGGAAAATTATCTATCCTAAGTTCCCAAGGGATGGGAACAAATCACCAAGTGGCTAAAGTTATTTCTGAAGGTGACAAGTGTCATGTTTAAGGCATGCAATATATATTGTCGGCCTTGGTATCTTTTTGGGGGGAATTCATTCATTTCTCATGTGGAGAAGGCGTTGGACCATCTGAGGAAAGATGACCATTACTTTATCTACTGAAAATCTTGTGAAGGGGTTTTATGTATGATAACTAGAGTACTTGTTTTCGAAGAGGCGGGTTGTTGGGCCCATGAGCATTCTCTCGAGGTGAGAGGTTTTTTGTTAAAGATGTGAGTTTTCAGGCCCATGAGAATTCTCTCCAGGTGAGAGATTTTTTGTCGAAGAGGTTGGTTGTCAGGCCTGTGATAATTCTCTCCAGTTGAGAGTTTTGTTGGGAATTGTTCCCTGGTGCACTTGGAATTAGTTGCATGGATATGAGAATTCCTGCTTGATTTTTTGTTGAAGCCTTGGAATGGAAGTGGGTAAGTCGAGGGACTTTTTATCAGAGAAGGGGAACACTTCCTTGGGTGGGACAGACATGTGGGGAATGAGAGACTATAGACTAGTTGCAATAGCGGGCACCTTGGACTGAACAATCCTGTTGATTATTCGACCTTAGCTTGCAATTAGGAATCCTTTTGTTCTAGTGGAGTTTAAGCCCTAGCTCGTGGGTGACCTATTGTTGAAATTTTATGAGTAACATATTTTATGGTTGGGAGGAACGTCTGATTTCTACACACAGTTGATGACTTTTCATAAAATATAAGTGTCATTTATGTGCTTATCTCATTTATTGTGTCCTTAATTATCTATGTCTAATATGGGTTTAATTATTATATGATGTTTCATATAAGTAAGTGTTTTTATTCTATATAATGTTGCTTGCACATGTAAGTATGGTGTTGATATTCAAAATCTATAGTCGTACATGCGAAGTATGACAGTTGTTATTAGTTATTTCTTGTACCTTAGATTAATGGTCATGAGTCTCCAATGCGAGGTTAGAATGGCGTGCACGTAGGTAAATATTTTGTGAGAACAAGAGGCTAGATTCGCTTGTGTGCACAGGGAAGCAGTCTGTGTGCACAAGTAGAACATAATTGGCATGTGACTCCAGAATGGTTGTCTGCGTAGTAGTGATCACATTATCAGAGTGGATCACACACAGTGATGTTGTGTTCTTGTGCACGTAGTTTTATTGTGTTATTTACGATGTTATAAGTTGTTTCATAAGAGGAAATTTTGTGTGGTTCTACCCAGCTTGGGGTCGAGCACGTTACTTCTAGTATTTTTGCATAGACTAATGTTATAGAGAAGAAATTACGCACTAGAATTTTGAGTAGCATTTCTTAGTAGTAAGTTGGGTACGTTACAAAGTGGTATCAGAGAATATTGGTAACGGGAATTTTACAAGTTGGTATCAGAGAAGATTGATAATGGGGATGTTACATTTGGGTATCAGAGCTTTGGTTTCAACACTAAGCCTGCATGGGCCAAGTTTCTTCTTAAGGAAAAATTCATATTGGTAAGTGGTTGAATTTGGAATTACAGTGTGGCCATGGTGCGTATAAAATAAGAATGAGAAAGTGTGCACTCTAATTTTTTTATATTGAGGGGTGATACACTGGAAATGCACAAAAAATGGGTGCATGGGCGTGTGCACTAAAAATTTGGGCTATGCGGAGAAAACATTGTGGTCATGTGAAATATTGAGATGCGGTGTATATGTTAAATATATACATTGCACATTGGTATGTGTTGAATACCAATACATGCATGGGCTTCAGAATAAATAAAGAAAGAGTAAAAGGGTATTTGGATGAATTCCAAATGACCATCATATATTGTGCAAGTCTTAGAATTGCACAAGGGAGCTATCGATGGGAAATTTTTGGACAAAGGAGTCCAATTATCCACCCAAGAAATCAGAAGATAGGATTCTGAAAAAATGGAGCAGAGTTTTCATGAAGTTTTTGCATGAATTCGTCTAACAAATCTTATTGTCTGCACATTTTCCAGAATTAACAACGATTAGAGCAGGACATAATCAGTGCAGAAAGTCAAAAAGCATGGAAGATGTGCATAGAGATTACATCCATGATGATTAATTTGGGGATTTGTATGTCTTTTTGAGTTTTGATTGTACAAAATCCAAGGAGGGGCGCATAAACTTGGTAGAAGCCATAAAGAGACTAAAAAAAGATGTACAAATCTATAAATTTGATAATGAGAGGCTTATGAAATCCAAGGAATAGTAAGATGACTTCAATATCAAGTTGATGCAAAGCTTGGATAGAATAGAAAAGAAAATGGATAAGGAGACAGATTCAAGTAGGTCAAGAAATCGTAGGTCTCATGATGAGAGAAGAAAAACAAAAAGTGTTGAAAGGAATCATCACCACTCACCAAAGCATTCATTTTGAAAATAACGCAGTAGCTCAATTCTGTCTCCTATAAGAAATCATAAGAGGAAGACTGGGGTGGATGAGCTACATTGAGAAATGAATAAGATCAAACCTCCTACCTTTGACGGTGAGCAAAAGAAGGATGAATATGCAGAGACCTGGCGGCTAGGTATGAGGGAGTACTTCCAGCTACATAATTATTTTGTGTAGGAAGAAGGGAGAATTTTCATCTATTAGCTAAATGGAAAAGCATCAATGTGGTGGGAGAAGTTCATGCAAGTGAAACACATTGATGAAAAGAACGTTACCTGGAGGGAGTTCAAGAGGTATTTTCAAAATAAATACTTAACCAAGAGATACTATGATAAGAAAATGAAGGAGTTATTTGAACTCAAGCTTGGGAGTGTGAAAATAGATGAGTATGAAAGAATATTCTTAGAGCTGCTTAAATATGTCGCATTCATCAAGGATGAGAAAGTTAAAATTCAGAGGTACCTGAGTGGGTTGCCCTCATTTATCAGTGATAATATACAATATTATAACCCTAACAAATTGGAGGAAACCATAAGGTGTGCCAAATGTATTTATGATCAGAAAAGGGGAAGACCGACTTTCCAAAAGGCTTGGGAAGACAAGATGAAAATGAAAGTGGAGTAGAGGAAGAAGGGGACTAAGCCACCATTTTTTAGAAATATTGTGCAAGGAAAACCAACTCCCAAGGATCCAAAAATGGCAGAGACCGTGGGGGGGAAAATAAGGCAACAACCTATTAAATGTTGGGGTTGTGGTGGAGATCATAGGTACTATGCACATTGTACAAAAAGTTGTGACAATTGAATACATGGGAAGAAAAGTACCAAGGATTTACGCAACCCCAGATAACAATAAATTTGAGTTTCAACTGCACGTGATTGAAGTGGAAGGTAAGATTGATGATCAACCCATTGTTATTTAAATTGATTCAGGAGCTAGTCATAGCTATCTAGATCCTAAGATGGTGGAAAGATTCAAATTTCTAAGAAGCAAGCTTGGAAAACCTTGATTGGCCCAATTAGCTACAAGGGAAAAAAGGAAAATCAATGAGATGGTTAAGTCATGTCTAATGGAAACGAATGGAATAAGCGCAAAAATTGATTTGAATATCATACCTTTGGGCTCTTATGATTTCCTCATTGGTATGGATTGGTTGGACCAAAATCATTTTGTTCTAGATTGTTACAATAAGGAATTTACTTTCTTGGATGAGGAAGGAAACTTAAGAATATTTCAAGGCATTCCAAGAGTTGTAACTATCAGATAAGTTTCATCCTTGCAATTGAATAAAAACTACAAGAAATTATGTCAAGTATTTGCAGCGCACATGGAGGAGGCACCTAAGGATAAAGTGTCAAATGTTGAAGACTGTGCGGTACTAAAAGAATTTGAGGATGTCTCTAAAAAGATATCGAGGTTTCCATCGAAAAGAGATATGTATTTCTCTTTAAATATGATGTTGCGAACAGCTCCCATATCCAAGACTCCTTATAGGATGATTACACTAGAGATGAAGGAATTGCAGATGTGTTGACGGGCGTTTATGACACACCATCAACTGAAAGGGAATAGTCCAGTCCAAGGTTGTCTAAATAACCCAAGTCGTTTGGAATAACTACCTCTGACGGGTTTAACTGCTCCATTAGACGATAAAGGGGTCTAATCTAAACTACAAAAATAAAATAACTAACTATGCATTAACGAAGATCTACTTTATACATTCACTATTCTCAGTTTTATATACAACATATACAAATAAACAGGTGCAAGATTTACGAGAAACCTTCTAAACTAAGGTTGTATAAGAGAACTGAATCTCGAGAAAAATTAAATAGATATAGAACATACTAATAATCTAATTTTAACCTTGAAACTAAAAAAAGAAAATAAATGAATGTAAATAATAATGTTTTAACTTAAATAAACAAAGTATTTAAGCTTAAATGTTAATTTACATTCACAAAATATAAATTAAAACAAATAGAAAATCATTAACCTATGATTGGCCAGTATTTAAAGAGAACTTTTGGTTGTGCCTTTATGTATAACGTTGTTCCAACAACCTGTCTGTTAAGAGAAATCTATAGCATAAGGTTGTGTAATTCTAAGATTGTGACAGTGTCAGGATGAAAATCACTTTGACTTACAATTTAAATCTTATTTAAAATGCAGAAAGAACAACTTTCAAATCATGATTCTTAGTGAAGATATAATAGACTAATCGACAATAAGAAATATCTCAATTGAACAATTATATCTTTACAAATCCAAATTACATGAATAAACTCAATATAATACAATATTTGTATCAAAATAATACAATCACCAAGACCAAGATAATTGGAATAATAGATTGTTAAATATTAACAAAATTAATACATAAATGATAGCAATTAACCATGTGTTGATAAAACAGACTAAAGCTAATTTAAATCAATGCATAATCAATTACTCAAAGAATATGAAGATATTATAATGAAAACAAAACCATTTTACTCACACCACAAAATCCATTAAGCAATCTGGAATTTCATATTCTTTTTCGAAAATATTGGTCTATTCTCCCAAAAAATCCAACCATTCGTTACTCCTTTTGAAAAGAAAAAATTTACAAAATAAATAATATACAAAAGAAAGGATAAAAATCCTCCTCTGAATTTCTTCAATCCCCCTCCCTAGCTTTGAACTTTCTCATATATATATGTAATGAATGAACAGTCTGGGCGTCACTAATAATTTCCGCCACCTGAAATTTGCCTCGGGAAGAGACCAAAATATTTCTCAAATCGCACGTTTGTTTGGGAAAAATATCAAGAGTAAGCTAAATGGATCCATTCTACGGATGGATTTTCAGTGGTTTCTTGATATTCCTAACGATTTGGCTGCAATCAGTCCCGCAAAATCATTTGTTTGTTCTTAAACGCATTTCCAAATCTTAATTGTTGTTGCTCATAAATTATTTGCAGTAATCCAATGTTATTTTTGGATCAATTATCTTGAACGTATTTAGATAAGAAAATCAAGCCATGATCAGTCTGATAATAGAAACCTGTGAAACAAAAATAAACCAATTTAATAACCTAAATATAAAAATTGTGAATAAAACAAAATCTAGAACAATAAAATTAAAATGAATTTAAACTAAAAGCTAATTATAAGTTGTAAACAAATATTGGTTATATTTTCCTTTCAAATATGATCTTAAACTTCTATAAGCTTCAAGTTGATGGAGAGGAGAAAAATATTAATTTTGGGTTTCCACAAAATCAAACAAATGATAGATAATTATATTTTTATTTTTATTTTTTAAATGAGATGCAAAATGACAAAATAATTTAATTAATTAAACCTACCAAATGATTTTGTGAAAATGAGAAACCAACCAAGATATTATTTGATGAATTATTGAACCCATTATTCAAAAAATACAAACTTTCTAATGAGCAAAAGACGAAAACATAATTATAATTTAAACGAAAGTAAACAGTTGATAAAAAATAATGTTTTCATTTAAATAATTAATATTTCTATGCTCGTCTCTCCTTCATCCAAATTTGATCAAATGTGAACAAATGTCATAGAAAATATGTGTCGCAATAAGATTTATTCCTGTAAAATCATTGTTATTAATCAATGTCTTCAACCAATCCATTCTCATAGCAGATAAATTCAATAAGGAAGAGGTAATAACAAACTCCCAAATTATGAAGTCCATCCATCAACATCAAAACTCTGTAGAAAGAAAAATGAAATGGCATTTGAATTTCATGAAATTCAAACCAAACAAAAGAGAAGAATATAAACTCAAACAACCTCGAAACAAATCAAATCAATACCAATCCAATCAAGTCAAAGGGAAACAAATGAAGAATCCAAGCAAAATTTAGAGGGACCCTAGATTTTGATTAAAGAAAAAAAAGGGGGTTGTTGTGGGAAGCCAAGAAATGGCGACTCACTGAGTGGAGTAGTTATCTCTGCATTGATTCAGATCATATCATTATGAATAATTATAGTAAGAGGTACCAAGTTGTCATATATTCAAATTTCCTTAAGAAAATCCCTTGTTTGGTCTATGTAGTATTGATATTAGCTTTGC